>JBBPDC010151913.1:0-20887 GCA_037974485.1 Hemigrammopetersius urotaenia | reverse complement strand
TCGTTAATAAACACATTCGCATGGATCCCTGTGTCTTGGCCTGCTCCATGCATAGAGGGAGTTCAGAGTGTGGGCTTTGCGGCCCCCATTCTGACAGTTATTAGACAGGACTTCTATAAACTGAATCAAAGCTTATATGCAAATAAGTTGGTGTTTGTGACATCACAAAAAAATGATTTTAAGTTATTTTTGTTGCTTATTTCTCATATATGAACAGAATGTATAGACACATGAACTTCTACATTTTAAATGTGTTTACAAACTACAGGCTGTGGTTTATAGAACTCCCAAGACCCCGCGTTTTTTAAATGTTAGTTTTCCTCCACCTTTGTTTGACAATTTAAAAACAGAATACAATTCGAGTGCCAGTTATTTTATCCTATTTTATGATTCTTTATTTGCCCCGTTTTGTATGTTGCACAATGTCTTATGTCTGTTGTGTACATGTCACGGTTTCAACGCAGCCGTGCTTTTTCCCATGGATGACAGAGGCAGGCTTCCATCTTTGTGTCTCTTTTATTAAACAGAACATGAAAAGCGTGATATAAGGGTGTAAGGGTGATTGACCGATACAGCGGTCCACCTGAACTCAACTGAAATACACAGACGGACTCAGAGCATAATCACTAAACACAAAGCATAATTACTAAACTAAACACAAGACACCTGAAACTGGGACACAAGAAACAAAACATGCACAAAATACCAAAATAAAAGTCCCAAAAACCCAAACCAAAAGAGACCTGACAGTACACTGTGAAAGCTGAGCTTCGCAATTTCATCTCTCTGTTTACTGTATATGATTGAGATGACAATACAGTTCACTTTGAAGTTAAAAAAGCAAGAAAATTTTTATTGTCCATGAAAGGACACAATAAAGGCGTATAACCCTGTCTCAACTCATGTTTATCTTTTTTCATATTCCTTCCTCACGTACTTTTGGATGAAAAATGATGGATTAAAGGCATGTCATTCACTAATGGCTACACATGGAGGAAGCAGCAACAGTTTGCCGTTAGCCACCTGAAGAACTTTGGAGAGGGGAAGATGACTCTGGAGCACTGCATCAAACAGGAAAGCCATTTTCTGTGTGAGGCATTCAAAGACGAACAGGGTGGGTCATATCATGGTGGAGTATAAGCCTCTTATTAAGTGTAATTTTAGAGCACTGATTGCCTGGCTCTAAAGAGACCCAGCCATTAACCTAGCCATGTGTTGTGTGTTTGTTTTTGGGCCTGATTGCTATCACTGTTTATTGCTGTTACTTTTGGCAAAGCACTCAAGAGTCATTTGCTTTGTGGGTACTTTTTATGGAAAAAATCTACACAACACCTGCACTATATGGACAAAAGTATTGGGAAGCCTGACCTTTACACCAACATGGACATCAATGACACTGCATTCAAATACATAGATTTTAATATGGAGTTAGTCCCCTCTTTGCAGGTATAACAGTTTCCACTCCTTTTGGAGATTTCCACAAGATGGAGTGTTTCTGTACCTAATCGTACCCATTCATTCTGGCTCGCAATCTCCATTCCAGTTTGTCCCAAACTTATCCGATCCACTTATCCTAGCCAGAGCCCATTCCAGCACTCAAAGGGGAAGAGGCAGGAAAGCACCCTGGATAAGTCGCCAGATATTCTTTGACACGCAGACAAACTTGGATGGGGTTGAGGTCAGGGCTCTGTGTTCTTCCACACTGTCTATATGGACCTTGCTTTGTCCACTGGGACACAGTCATGCTAGAATAGAAAAGGTTCTTCCCCAAACTCTGTCCACAAAGCTGGAAGCATGGCGTTTTCCAAAATGCCTCGATATCAAGATTGGCCTTCACCTGAAGAAAGGGGCCTAGCCTAAACCATGAAAAACAGGTATATCTTATTACTTTTGTCTATATAGTGTACATAAGCCTTCAATAACAACTGTTATATCTATCAAAGATAATGCCGTTTTAACAAAATCTGAAGTGAAATTGCACTACAATTGACGATAGTAGCGTTTATTACTTTCTTAACTGCGTTACAGGCTGTCCGTTTGACCCTCTGGTCAAAATCAACAATGCAGTGGCCAACGTGATTGGCACCCTGGTGTTCGGCCATCGCTATGAGTACGATGACATTCAGTTCCAGAATCTTCTACACATGAGTGCAGAGTCGGTGCACCTCACCGGCTCTATCTGGAATGAGGTAGAAGATTTAGTTTTACACTATGAGCAAACTGGTCAGGGATTTGAATTAGGGCTAAAAGAGTGTTCAAATACCTTGTGAACCTATACACTATCAACCATTCTGACCTAGTCCACACTCACTGGTAGGTAGCAAATAAAGTCACATTAAGCTGACTTGGTTACATGTTCTTGATTACTTGATAAGCATCACTTTTTATTTCTTGCTTTTCAGTTGTATGATGCGTTCCCGAACATAATGAGCAGGATACCTGGACCTCATCACACAATAATCGGCAACTACCGCAGGCTCGCAGCCTTTCTGAAAGAGAAGGTTGAGAAACACAAACTGGACTGGGACCCAAATGAGCCTCGAGATTTTGTCGACTCCTACTTAACAGAAATTGAGAAGGTAGTCAAAACAGTGACGGGCCGTGAAATGTACTGAACATACATTTATTTTATATTATTTTCATGGATTGTGGTGCAGTAGCTAGCACTGTCACCTTTTCTGGGTCTTTTCTGTGTGGAGGTTTCGTCTTCTCCCTGTGTCTGCATGTGTTTCTGTTTGGAACTCTGGTTCCCTCCCACCGTCCAATGATAAGCATCTCAGATGAATTGGAGTTGCTAAATTGTCCCTTGGTATGACTGTATGAGTGTGTATGTTTGTCTGTGTGTCAATGAATATCTGGCGACTTATCCAGGGTGCTTTTCTGCCTTTTTGAGTGCTGGAATCGGCTCTGGCTTCAGGGCAGCTGGTAGCCTAGTGGTTAGGACATTTGCCCTGTGATCAGAAAGTCATGGGATCGATTCCTGAGACCACTAGGCACCTCTGAGGTACACTGAGCAAGGTACCGTCCCCACACACTGCTCCCTGGGTGCCGTGTTCCTGGCTGCCCCCTGCTTCACTTGGTGAATGGGTTAAATGTAGAGGAAGAATTTCGTGCTGTTCACACTGTATGCTGTGGTCTGTACAGGAATTTATTAGTAATTGAAACATTTATTTCAGAGAAAGAATGACAAGGAAGCCCGCTTTGACTTGGATAGCCTGGCGTGTTGCATGATCGATCTATTTGAAGGAGGAACAGAGACCACAACAAACACCCTACGCTGGGCTCTTCTCTACATGATAAAATATCCTCTGATACAGGGTATGCATTCTCTCAGTGCTAAATGTGTCCTAAATGGGAATAACTATTGCCACCAGGGAACAAAATAAATAACGATTACTATCCAGTCTGAGGGAGATTTCACATCTTAAAAGGAAAATGTATCTATTTTTACAATCTGTCTTTGTTTAAATTAAAAAAAAGTTGATTGGTTTTCTGTGCCATTCTAGAGAAACTTTCAGAGTAAAAATGGTTTACATAGAGACAGACATCTAAAGCATTTAATGCTTCATAAAGCCAGAATTATTCTGCCTAGTGACTGTGAGGGTTGACGGCCAAGTAGAGGCCGTCCTTTTTCTGTTTGCAGATTTGGGTTTTGTCACATCCAGTGTTTATTTTGGTTATCAGTTCTTGTGTTCTGTTATTGGTGGTTGAGTTTTTGCTTATGTGTATTTCAGGGGTTTGTGTTTCAGTTCACATTGTTGGTCAACCCACATGCTTACTTGGATGTCTCTTGTCTCCTTTGTGTTTTGAGTTTGGCTCTCATGCCTGGATTTTGTTTAAAAAAAACATTAGAGTTTTGTGAGTGTGCCTGCTTTGCGTGCCAGGAGGAGAGGGACCATGACACTGCCTATTGTCTTTACTGTTGTTTTGTTTATTATATCGCAATGATAAGGTTTTGGCATAAAACATTTTTCATGATAGATTCAGAGGTGGTTTTGGAAAGATATATACTGTATATAGATCCCTTGTCCCTTGATTGGTGTCACCATCACTGTAGAGTCAGTATGTTTCTCTATAATAAACCATTTCATATGAGACAGACTTGGCTTACATCTTAATGACTGAAGCATGCAGAAATACAGTATAAAATCAATAGAATTTCTCTTGAAATGGTCACGAGCTGGTTGTGGGTCCAGGTTTCGATTCCTCTGTTCTATAATGTAAGATAATTCAGCTGGTTTGTATGTTGTCACTAATTAATAAGCCTCAGGATGTGAGAAGCCTAAGAATTGAAGCAACTTTGTAATAAAATGTACCCAAAATATCTTCTAAATGAGAACTTTTCCCCAAACAGAGAAGGTCCAGGGGGAGATTGACGATGTGATTGGACGTTCACGTCTACCCACATTGACAGATAGGGCCAGCATGCCATACACCAATGCTGTCCTTCATGAAGTGCAGAGAAAAGCCAATATTGTCCCACTGAATATGTCCAGAGTGGCCACAAAGAACACTACACTGGGGGGCTATTTCATATCAAAGGTAATGTAAAAAATGATTGTGTTTGATATAAAATGTCCTCTGTAATATCTTTGTCTGAATATAAACCGGTATGTTTGATTACGCCCTCGTCTTCAAATGGGCATTATAGAAATAGATGCTTTCTGTCTGGTCTGTAGGGAACAGTGATGATCACCAACCTCTCCTCTGTGCTAAATGATCAAACGGAATGGGAAACGCCAGATATTTTCAATCCAGAACACTTCCTGGACTCACAGGGTCACTTCCGGAGAAGGGATGCTTTCTATTCATTTTCTACAGGTAGAGCAAAACCGCTTCAATACCAAACTTACTTTGATATGCACTTGTGCTAGGTCTTTTGATTAACAGGCATCATGTGTGTGTATATTGCAGGTAAAAGGTCATGTCCTGGAGAATATTTGGCTCGTGTAGAACTCTTCCTTCTCTTCACCATCCTGCTTCAGACCTTTACTTTTAGTCCTCCATCTGGGGAAGAGCCCAGTCTGGTCAGTCTTCTTGGCTTTACTCAGGCCCCACAGCCATACAAGTTCTGCGCCTCTCCAAGATAAACTCAAGCACAAGGGAAAATGGAAAATATGGGTGGCTCTCAGTGAGCTCATTCATATTGGGAGTCAAATGTATTAATGGAGATAAACAGATCCTCATATCTTCTTGAATATTTCTAAATATTTCTAAATATATTCTTTTTCCACATCATCATATTTGGAAAAGCTTCAAATTATGTAAGAATTTTTCATTCCTTTATTGAGTCATTCATTCATTTTCTGTAACCCGGAGCCAGAGTCTATGGGTAATCTTGTTATTGATAAATAGATGCATGAATATGATGTTCTGTAACCCAAGTATAAACAAATTGTTGTCACTGCTGCATCACTGAAATGGCATGGTAACTTTATCAGTGAAGACAAAAATTGTATTCGTAGACCATGTCTATTGGTCATGACATGAAATGTTCAATGAGCGGCTGTCATTTTAAACTTTTACAGTGTTTAATGACAGTTTAAGGTGTGGAGGGTATATGGGAATTCCCACAAGTGCAAACACGTCTATAGGAGCCTTTATGTCACCTGAAATGTGAAACATTTTCATTTAAAATAGCCTATTCTCTCACTAATCGTTGATCACTAATGTCACACTGTTAATCCTCTCCTCTTCTTTCATTCATCTTTTACTTCATAGTATGTATGCTTATGTGTGTTTTCAGAGTTTTCGTCTGTTTTGTATGTGTTTGTCATAAAGCAACCAGGGGTTTGCACAAATAAAGCAATTTTAAAAGTAAATTGCATCTTCCATCTATTAATTTCAGAGTACCCTGTGCAGAGAAGATAAATGTAGTAATAAAACCACTGATTAAAATGCATGAAGTTAGATACAGTGCTGTCTGTTTATATAAATATGGGACAGGGGTGAATTACGTTGTGATCATTAGTACTGAGATGAATCAAGGGGGCAGAGGACAATTGTAAATAATGCTGAGTCACTTGCTGATGTCCAGGTTTCACTGATTTCTTATGTAAGTCTACTGCCATATGGACACACAAAAGCTTTTGGTATTTATGGCCTGGTTAAAAAATATATACAAAATGTCATCAGCCCTAAGGTCCTAAAGTAAAAATCAGCAGCTCCTGCAAAAATGACAAAAAAGATGCTATAATAATTGTTAACAGCATCAGTACTGAAATTGTTCCATTCTTGAAATTTCATTTTTCTTCAAGCTAAAAAAAAAATCAGCTTCACACCTAAAGACATCTCCTTCTCTTTGACTTACATATGCTGTTTACACAGGCATATTATTTGAATGTAATTTAATAATATACTATATGGACAAAAGTATTGGGCCACACTTGCAGCAAATGCTTCAGATTCAACAGACCAAGACATTTTGGGCAAAGCCATGATTCCAACTTTGTGGACACATTTTGGGGAAGAACCTTTTCTATTCCAGCTTAACTGTGACCCAGTGCACAAAGCGAGCTCCATAAAGACATGGCTGGATGAGTTTGGTGTGGAAGAACTTGACCGGCCCTCACAGGGCCCTGACCTCGATCCCATTCAATAACTTTGAGATTAACTGAATCAGTTCATGCCAGGCCTTCTTGTCCAACATCAGCGCCCGACCTCTTAAATGCTCTACAGTATGAGTGAGCACAAACTCCAAAATCTTCCAAGAAGAGTGGAATCTGTTACAGCTCCAAAGGGAGACCAACTATTAAAGTCCCTGTATTTGAATATCCCTGTTGGTGAAATGGTCAGGCGTCCCAATATTTTTCCATATAGTGTATAAATGTATAATGTATAAATGACCCTCAGTCTAATTGGCTGCCCTGTATTGTGCCTGTATTGTGTAAAGTTGTCTGAAACTTTAACAGTGTTTAGACACTACTCTAAAATAATTTTTTTTTAAATAAAAAGGAACATTTGTTTTTCTATGTTGTGCGCACTTCACTTTGACAGGTTACACAACACTGATCTTTTGTGCCCACATAGACAGCTGGGATGGGTGTGACCAAATATAAAGGGGGAAATAAAAGGCACACTACCACGAAACCATACATTGTGTGTTTCCTGCATATTTGTCTCTTTGTCATTGTTCAGCCATGGCGTCTATGACATTACTTGAGAGTTTTGATGTGAAGGGTCTGCTCCTCTTTTTTGTTGCATTTTTGTTGGTCCTGGATTACCTCAAGAGCAAAAGTCCTCCGAACTATCCACCTGGACCCTTTGCTTTACCATTCCTGGGAAATATCTTCAACCTGGTCTCCAAACAGCCACATATTTACTTAACCAAGGTAAGAAAACGTTGTCATAGACGATGATGAACAGCTTCGGAGTGTTATATCTGTTATATACAGACATACCTCTGTAGATCTGTTTGCGGTCTTAAGTTGTCAGGGTTAATAGTTAACCTTTCTATGAAAGGGGATTACTCCTAAAGGGTTCTACTAACCCAGGGTGTACTAACACACTAACACACTGTTATCAGGTCTCACTGGATGGGATCTCATTTCCCAATAGCAATGTTAAAGCCATATAAGATTTAGAAAGCAACCCTCAATGATGATGAATTCTGTAACAAAAAAACAAACATGCTATGGCAATGCTTTCTTTTACAGTGGCTAGCCCTATCAAAATCAATCAGATACCACCCACCATCCCTGAGGTCCCCTCAAGTATGCATACTAGGGCTGCACGATATTAGGAAAACATGTGATATGCGATAATGTTGTTGAGTGTTGCGATGGCGATATCACATGCGATAAGTGAGTAAAAACTTAGCCTTTATAGTGTTAATGTTTCTCTGCTTTGGATTTGCTGGTAACAGACTCCAGATGCTGACTAGTCTTGGCAGAAAAAAAATTAAATGCAATACTTCCATTCCAGCCAATTTACCTAAACAGAGCATTTTAATGCCTTCCATAAAACATTTGAACCACTGAACATTGTTGAAAAAAATTTTAAAACATTTTTTTAATAATTTAAAATCTTAAATAAATGTGAACATAATTGAAATTATAGTAAGTTCTTAGCCAGAAAAAAATAGCAAAAGGAAGAATCTATAACAGCAGCACAGAAGATGAAGAAACTGCGCAGTGGTTTTTTTTGCCCTCTTCTCTGTGGCACTGGGTGAAGAGTTTTGGAAAAGCACCATTTATTGTAGTTCAGTCAGTCTTTCGCGATATGGATTTTTTTGGCAATATGTGTATTGCGCATATTGATATCACGATGACGGTAAATTTGCGATATATTGTGCAGCCCGAATGCATACCTTCTGTACTATTGGCCCAGACCCCTACAAAGCTGCATGGACAAGAGTACCAGTTGACCAGTGCTTGATTGACCCCCCTGGTGATAAGATGTTTCTGTGTAGTACGCAATCTCTCTGTGGTAGTTGTCTAGTGGGTAAAACACTTGACTGTGAACCTGATGACCACAAAGTCGCAGGTACAAACCCCCACTTTCTTCCACTGTGTCATTGAGCAAGACCCTTAACCCTCAACTGCTCCAGGGGAACAGGTCCTGTAACTAATGATTGTAAGTCACTTTGGATTAGAGTGTCGTAAATGGTATACTGTATTGGTAATGAGCAAATAGTAAATGTATGGAGATATTCCATCTTATTTTATTTGATACTAACTATTAACGTCAGATATCTAGTATCCAAATATTAATAATGAATATTTCATGAGGTTTATACAGTTAATAGATCAATATTTGTTTTATAAATGTCCAAAGAGGAGTAATATTTAGATCTTTGTATAGGATAGGGCAAGTACATGGTGGGCTTGGAGAGTTTCAGGTAGCCTTCGCTCACCATGTGCATCAAAGAGTCTTGGGTACCCATTAACCTGTTGCCAATTCACTGGTTGTCCTTCCTTGACCCACTTTTGACAGATAACATAGCAGGAACATGGCCAAAAGACTAGGTGTGCAGCAACTGAAAATCTCATGATGTTGCAATTTAAATGCTATGTCATCAAATTATACATAATGGACATGTGATGATGCCTCATGGGAAATACGCATTCCATTAATTATGTTATTTCAGGTCACTGCACTGTTTACGGTCTTCAACCAATCTATTCTAGCACATTAATCTCATAAATCACCCACTCCTGACTTCCAGCTCTTGTCATATTATTAAACTGTGTCACACCTGAGTCCAGTCACCATGGTTTCATTCACATTTCTTTTTAAATATCATGAGAAAGTTTATTTTGAAATGTACCTTATTGACTGTGAGTATATCGAACCGTGAGCCTTGAATCATCCATTAAACAACATTATGAATTGATTCACAATTACATACGAGACCTGCTGTTTTCAACCCTCACACTTGCCCATTTTTCTTGCCCAAGAACTGACTGTTCACTTGTCTACTATCCACCACCCCTTGATAGATGCCATTGTAATGAGATAATAAATGTTACTCACTTCACCTGTCAGTGCTTTTAATGTTGCAGCTGATCATCAAGAAGGTCAGTCTTTATAAGAAAGAAACCCTGATGTTTTCTCTTTGTTTCTACAACTACATCTGGCATGTATGTTATGTTTGAAGCAGCCATATCAGACTCTAATAGTGTGTTAAACTAAAAAATAGCAAGAATATATAGAACTTAGTGGTCAGTAATAATAACAATTTTTACTGGCAGTCAAAAGCATACCTCTTACCCTTACCCTAGATCTGGCATGTTTATGTGTCTTTTTATGCTGTATGTTTTGCCATATGGCAGTGATTTCAAGGTTCTACTGTTACCATTCTAATCCATCTTGTTTACGTGGCAGATTTATTTTGGTTAATTTATTACAATTTTTAAAAAATAAAGACCTACCATCCACTCACCTCTTGCCCTCGTCCCACAGCTGTTTTTGTTTCTCTGTTTGTATCTCCATAGATCGGCGACGCCTACAACAATATATTTTCCTTGAGAATATGGCGGGAAAAGGTGGTCTTCCTCACTGGTTATAAAATGGTGAAGGAGGCTCTGGTGAACCAGGCTGAGACCTTTGCGGACAGACCTCAGAGCCAGGTTTTTGAAAGGGTCTACGGAGGCAATGGTAGGTCATCTGCTGTTAACCAGGCAGTCTGTATGAATCAAATGTGCATATTTTACATTACTGTTGTGATGAGTGCAAAGTCCTAGTCAGTATTCATCTCTGGCTCTGATACTTATACAGGACTGCATTCCTAGAGCACCGGCCTATGGTGAAAACCACGTTGTTGTGTTTGGGTAAAAAATGCCTAAAATGCCTATTTTTAGAGTGTAAACCTTAAATATGCACCCATATATGCTCCCAGAACACTTTAATTTCATTTTATACTCAGTTTAATACATCACGCTTAACGAAAATGTAAAGCATGTCTGTATTAGCTCTTTGTCATCTAATACATTTCTTCTAATTGAAACTGAATTAAAAAAAAAACCCAAGGGTAGTAACACCAATCTTTTAGCGATTTATTTGGATCCATTTAATCTAACCAGCTAAGATTATTTGTAGATACGAAGATCATTGACATGCAATCCCTTCTGATCATGCAGGCGGACTGTTTTCTAGCAATGGTGAAACGTGGAGGAAGCAGCGGCGCTTTGCTCTGACCACACTGAGGAATTTTGGCCTGGGAAAAAAGACCATGGAACTGGCCATTTGTGAAGAATACCGCTTCCTCCAGGAGGAGATTGACAGACAAAAAGGTAGAGGAGAGTGAAAGCAGAAAAGAGGAGGTCTTTTTTTCATAGATGGATGTCATCCTCCATACCATCACCTTCACCTTGAGGAGACATTGCACTGAACCAGCGTGTGATTCTAGAAGTAACAAAGCCTGTTTTCTCTAGGGGAGGCTTTTGATCCTGCTGCGCTTTTCAACAATGCTGTCGCCAACATCATCTGCCAGTTGGTGTTTGGCCAGAGGTTTGATTACGCTGACCGTGACTTCCAGCAGATGCTGGGTTACATATCAGAAGCAGTGCAACTAGAAGGTTCAATATGGGGACAGGTAAACTTCAGTACTGCAAATTCGTTAAAATAGGAAACACTGCAAAAACTCCTGATCGAACCATAACTTATTTCTAGCCTTGATCTTGTCTTGAGAATAATATAAAATACAAGAGCTTATTATTGTAAGATTATTAAGATATTATTTCAAGAAATCTTACCATGTGTAAATATCTTACTGCACTGACAGATATAAGTCCTAGCTAAAGGAGTGACATGAGATCTCAACATTAGGTCCTGCAATGCTTAAATACAGGCTTCTCTTCCTCCTCTCCCGAAGCTTTATGAGACATATCCTAACATCATGAAACACCTTCCTGGGAAACATAATGCTTTGTTCAACGACTATAATTTCGTCTTGGAATTCACAAGAAAGTACATGGTCAAACACAAAGCAGAGCTGGACCCTTCCAACCCTCGGGACTACATGGACAGCTTCCTGATCGAGAAAGAGGTAGTATTTATTCACTTCTCTAGTGGAACTAGTGCACGGCAAGAACAAAAAAACAAAAAAAACAAAAAAAACCCCCAATCTATTGGAATATATTGAAAATGTATACATTTATTGATATATACATTAGGTATGTCAGTTGAGATAATAAAAGTTTACTAGAAATACATGAGCAAAATAGTAATAAGTAAGCATGTCTAGATCAGAGGAACAAAAAATGTATTGCTTTGAAATGAGATGAGTTCAGTTGCTAAGCGTACACTCTAGATTTATAGATAATTTTACTGGGATCAATTTTCTTGCCCTATTTGTAGATTGTTTTGTAGTATGTAACTGTGTAGGAAACTGTTGGCCCTATTAAATACTATGTGAACACAAATGTTTAAGGTTCCCTCATTAAAAATTTATGCTTTTCCTTGTTCTCTGAATGTGTCCAGAACTCCCATAAACCAGAAGAAGGTTTTACTGAGAAAAATTTGGCTATGTGCACACTTGACCTGTTCAGTGCCGGATCTGAAACCTCTGCCACTGCACTGCGCTGGGGCCTTCTTTTCTTAGTCAAATACCCAGAGATACAAGGTGAGACCACCATAAAGCTAAACTGTATACATAATCTGTATACTGATAAAGAAGCTAATCTAATAAAGCAATGCAGCACTTAACACAGTCCGTTACCCAAAACACTTCTGAACAGAAAAGTCAGCTTCTGTATCTGTGTGGCTATTCTGAACCTGAATTGTTACCACAGTGTGTATCAATAAACCGGAAATACAAAACATGTCTAACCTTTCTGTGAAGTTACAGTGTTAAAACAAAACTAAAGTGTATTTCTTTTCTCAAAAACATCACAATTACTGGCATAATCAAGTCCTTAGTCATCACATACCAAGCCTAAGGTGGGAGACTATCCTTTAGTGGATTTGGTCCTTATTTAATGAACTCCCTTCATGTTTTCACTGGTGCTTATCAAGTGATTTTCATGTCTATTGAAAAAGCTGGATACTGTAGTCAAGGTTTTTAGTGTGTATGTTTTGAGATAAGCTTTTTGAACATTGTCCTGCAGGAACAACAAACCACCCAGTCTTACTTCCCTGGCAGTGGCAGCAATAGTTCAATTTAAATTGCATTTATTTTTAATGTCCACAGAGATATGTACACTATATGGACAAAGGTATTGAGACACCTGAGCATTGCATCAACAGGGACTTTAATAACATTGTATTCAAATACATAGACTTTAAAGAAGCTGGTTCCCCTTTTACAGCTATAACAGCTTCCATTGGGAGCTTTTCCACAGGATGTTTCTGTGGGAATTTGTGCTCATTCACTCTGCAAAGTATGAGTGCCAATAACCCTGTTTCACTAAAACAGTATACCATATTTTTACTGATACAGTTAAGCTGCAAGAGGAGATTGACCGAGTGATTGGACAGACACGCCAACCCAACATGGCCGACAAGCCCAACATGCCTTACACTGAAGCTGTTATCCATGAGATCCTGAGGAAAGGAGAAATTGTGCCTCTGAATGGAGCAAGAATGGCAGTGAAGGACACAACGCTTGGAGGATACAGCATTCCTAAGGTAAAGGAGTTACACGATATGGACAAAAGTATTGGCACACACTTGTTTTTCATGTTTTGGGCTAGACCCCCTACTTCCTGTGAACGGCAGTCTTAATGCTTCAGTATACCAAGACAACGCCATGCTTCCAACTTTGTGGACACAGTTTTGGGTAGAACCTTTTCTATTCCAGCAGGACTGTGTCCCAGTGCACAAAGCAATGTCTATAAGGACATGGTTGAATACGTTTGGTCTGGAAGAACTTAAATGGCCCACACAGACCCCTGACCTCAACCCCAATCCAACAATAAACTGGACAGTTATGCTGGAATAGAAAGGGTTCTTCCCCAAGATGTGTCCACGAAGTTGGAGACATGGCGTCCAAAATGTCTTGGTCTGCCGAAGCACTCAGATTGCCCTTCACTGGAAGTGAACCCTGCAAAAAAGGTGTGTCCCAATACTTTTTTCTATATATAGTGTGCACGCTTACCAGCACACACCACCCATCCCTACATATCATGCTAAAACTGTGGTTGTGGTTGTCTGTGGTGGGAAAAGCAGGCTGTTTGTGGCCAAGTTAAAGGATGAAATGCACTAGACCCTAAATTACCATTAAAGTTCACCCGAGTGATTAGGATGACTTAAGTAGTCAGTTCTTTCTTTTTCACGGGGGTCCTTATATACGAGCTGACACTCAGGGCAAATTTCATTAGTAAACCTTAAAGGTTAAACAAAACAGTAATCATGTGTGACAAAATCTTGTGCAAATCAGGAAAACTGCAGAAAATGAATGAGAATCTGCCTGAAAAGTAACATATGTTTATACTGACCACCCACACAATGTGAAGGATTGTTTGAGTGGCCAAAGAATCTCCAAGGCCCACAGCTAGTGACATTAAAGATCATAAAAGCTCCCAAACTACAGTCCAGTCAGACTATCAAACTACATGAACACAATTTGTTTGAGAGTGTTGTTAGAAGAATGCTTTTGCTGTCTTTGACATTCTTCTAACAAGACTCTCAAACAAATTGTGTTTATATAGTTTGATAGACACCTAGCAAGCTCAACTATTTACAAATGTAAAGAAAAATCCTAAAATTAGACTTTTACAGAAGCCCTTTCAATAGTTTGCACTTTCACTGAGCTTTTCATTAAACTGTTTTCTTTACAATCGTCTTTTGTGTCCAGGGAACCACAGTGATGCCAATACTTCACTCTGTTTTGATGGATGAGACCGAGTGGGAGAAACCAAGCATCTTCAACCCTGAGCGCTTTCTCGACAAAGATGGCAATTTTGTCCGGAAAGATGCATTCCTGCCGTTCTCTGCAGGTAAACACTTGTGAGGGACATGTTATAAAGACAAAAGCTCCTTTGAGCACATCCACATACACACAAACCTGCACACTTGCGTTCAGCTCTGGAAAACATAAGAGGCCTAAACAGCTTTGACTTCGTTTTTAAGGCACTGCTGACAATCATTCTCCTAATTTCCAAATAAAAATACTTAAAGACAGACACTGGCAGGGAATGGTTGTCATACTCATACAGATGCTGATTTTAAAAATAGATTGCAGTGCAAACACACACACACACACAAACCTTTCTATCTCTCCATCAGGTAAGAGGGTGTGTCTGGGAGAACAGCTGGCGAGGATGGAGCTCTTCTTGTTCTTCGTCAGTCTCTTCCAAAAGTTCAGTTTCTCAGCAGTGGAAGGGGTGCCACTCAACTTGGAAGGAGTTTTTGGAATCACCCTCACTCCTCACCCTTTTAAAATCTATGCAAAGGTGCGATAAGAGCACCTCACAACACTGGCTTAATAACCCAAACAAATATGAATTGAAACAAGCAAACGTCGCCACTTTAGACTACTTCAGCTCCAAATGCAAGTATTCTGTTCCTTTGTGTGATGTAAAAAATACATTTTACATCACACAGTTCATTAACGCATGTAAATGTTCCTTACTTTTCATTCCAGCATGAATTGCAATCTAGTTTATACATCATAAACTCAAAGGAATTAAATCGGCAGTAACTTTATTGACTTGACTGTAAGCACATTATTATTCAAATACAAATTTCTCTTTAGAGCTTGTCAACTTAGATTGAAGTCAACATAACTATAAAGCTATATTTGATATGTGAATGACTGAGGGAAAATAATGAAATAAAATGTATGTTATTAATGTTGTTTATATATTATTTATATAATACATGTACATATACCACACTCACTGCCCACTTTATCAGGTACAACTTCATTTTTCGTGGCATAGATTCAACAAGAGATTCCTCTGAGATTTTGGCACATATTGATCATCAGTAAACCTGCATCACGGAGTTGCTGCAGATTTATCGGCCCACAGTGTACCAAGAAAGTATCCCCCACACCATTACCCCACCACCACCAGCCTGAACTGTAGATACCAAATTCTGATGAGTCACAGCAAATATTGAGAGTCTGAAATACTCCAGACCAGCCTGTCTGCCAGCAACAGCCAAGTCATGTTCAAAGTTACTTAAACCTCCTTCCTTCCTAAACCTCCTCCCCATTATAATGCTCAGTTTGAACAACTTCAGGAGGCTGTCTTGACCATGTCTACATGCATTGACAGGTATATGTGGCCGGGGAGTGTATATGTGCAAGCACACACACATGCACAAACGCAACACTGAAGACAGAGATGCAATCAAAACCCTTTCCCCTACTAAAAATATCGCTGCTAATCTTTTTTTGATTACACGTTTATTACCGTTGTATCAGAGCAAAGTGCGCATATAATGGTCAAGGATGTACAAGGTACAAAATGACTGGCCATTTGACTGGGAATGGTCGCGTGTGCAGTGGTGAGTGACTACCGACAATAATTCAAGGAGGGACAAACCATAAACCAGCTCCAGTGAGTCATAGATATATGAGGGTAATAAAGACTATCCCTTGTTTGTTTGAAAAGAGGTTGCTGTAGCATAAACACTTTTAAAGCTTTGAAACACACTATTGTATGTTTTAGTCAGTCTGCAAAAAAGACCTTTTACATTATACAGCTGAATTTGACCGTCCATGATGTGGAGCTCATTTAATAAGAGTTTTATTTATTTAATATGATGTTGTCAGTCTGAACTTTTTGAATCTGATAGGAACACTGCATAGTCTTAAAGGCACAGTAACAAACACAGGCTGTTTAAGGCAATGGTCCCCAACCTTTAGTTGGTCACGGATATCAGAAACTATTTTCACGGCCTGGCCTTTAAGGAGTGGCAGAAAAATATACGTATATATATTTATACAAATAAATGATACGCATAAAAATGGGGATATTTTAAAAATATAATAATGGGGTATCTTTAAAATGCAATAATAAACGTAAATCCAATGTGTACTCACAGCTTCATTAACAGCATTTTAATAACAACGAGCCGACAGCATAACACGGGTAACATCCACGTTTTTATTTCTGTGCAGCCCGCGGACCGGTACCACATGACCCACGGCCCGGGGGTTGGGGACCACTGGTTTAAGGGATAAGTGTGAACTGAAATTAAAAAAAATATTTTTGGGGAATTAAACCTTTGCAGGAAAGGACTAATACAAGAAAAGTACAGACTGGCCAGCACACCAGTGCTATCTGAAAAACACGGGGGAGAGAAAGTAAGGTTTGTATTTTGTGTGGCCTGTTTTATCAAAAGGAAAAAAATGAGAGGGAAAAGTGCACTGAGGGCACTTTTCAGTGTTTGAAAAAAGTTTAGAAAAAGGTGAAACGTTTACCCTCACACAGGTACAGGTCAATCACAAACCAGCTTAGTCATGCTAGGCTGGCAAAACAGAAACATTTTCCAACTACTCCCTCTGTTCTACAAAGATATGCCAGACATACTGACTGATAACTCTGAAAATCTGTTTATGAGGTTTTCTGATTTCATCATCTGCACAAACACTGACTACTACAAGTTATTAACAAAAGTGTTGCTGTTATTAGTATTATTATTTAAAAAAGTGTTTTCTTGTACCTATGGTCCTAAAAAAGAGGGAGTTTGTCACCATCTAGAGGTACTTGTCCTCTGAACCCATAAGCATCTGTTCTCAGACGAAACAAAGACACTCAAGCAACTGTGAAAACACAATTTAAAGTGTTTATTGTTAACATGAAAACAAAAAGCTGTGTCCATAGATTATTCCATCATTTTCTATCCTTATTAAGCTTCATCTTTGACAAAGACAGAGGTCACTCATTAAATAAAGCCACTTTATAAGCCTCCATCTCATAAGTATTTCACATAAGCACATCTGTTCTTATCGTCACTTAAGTAATTTCACTCCTCACCCAGTGAAGAGTACAAAGCCTGTCAGACAAAATCAACATATAACTGCAGATTAAAAAAAAAGACTTCAGAATTAAGACTTCAGAACAAGCCTAAAGAAAGTCAAGTGCATTTCAACACAATTTTAATGGATCATAATCTTTTTAATCTTATAGCCCCAACTTATTCCAGACTAATTAAGAGCAGACATTCACAATGTGCAGCCATTCTACACCTACACTGCAGCTATGGATGATTATTGGCTTTTACACAGGGCGCGATTTCATATTTACTAGAGCTGAAAAAGGCCAGCTGGTGAACAAGAGAACATGGTCACAGAGTTTCACCCTATTAGAGAAGGCTTGGTTGGGTCACTGTGACACAGCTGGTGATTTAGTCCTGATATCTGAAGCCAGACAGGAAACATTTAGTGGACAAAAAAGGTCCTTCTGCTGTTTAGAACAGCATGCAAGAGTCCAATCACAGTCAATTATTGTACAAAAGAAATGTGACAAATATCTTCTTGTAGTCGATAAAGATTGGCTGCAGCACCTAGACTTCTAGATGTCTAGATTTTGAGATGTGGAACCATTTTCCTTTTGTATTCAATTGTAAGAAAAAGTTTTTGTAGTAGAAAAAAAAAGGAACGTTTGGTGTCCAGCACCAAATATGCCTTTGTCCTGAAGCATTGTCCACATCGGTCAACAGAGCAGATCTCATGAGCATGCATGCATGGACATGGAGAGGCTAGAAGGAATGTGGTTGCCAGATCTATGATACAACAAGCACATGTCTGTACATATACATACATACAGCAGTACATATCGCCTAGCTGCATAGAATACCACTGGAAGTCCGTTTTAGCTATGAGCATGCTTTTAGTCCCTCTCAGATTTGACATACATACATAGACTGTGACGAGAAAATGATACACACAACTCTGATTTTACCTAAATTAATCCAATTTTAAGCGCACCTTCAGATATCAATCCATTCTGTTCTTGGTAATGACTGTGTACAGCCATTTAAAGTGTGTAATACATTACATGAGGAAGTGTTACTATGCATGAAGGAGAAAACTGAGTGACTGTAGTGTTTGTGATTGGGTGTTAAAACCTTGTTTAATTATTTGTGTGTGTGTGCGTGTGCGTGCACACGAGTGTTTTGTATTAGTGATGGAGCAAATGGGGTCCTAAGTGCTATTGTTCACATTATGGCATGCTTGTCCTTTTATTTGTGCTTAAGGTCACTTCAGTATATAGTTGAAGAAAGCGTGGTGTGGGGGGGGGGCGCGAGGACGTCGTCATTACTTAGAGGACGTGGCAGGCACGTTGACTGACGCGGTGCGCCGCGCGTTGGTCACCTGACGTTGCTGGGCCAGGAAGGACTGGCCAGGTGGCACTAGAGAGTTAGAACGGCCACTTAGTCGAGACTCAATCGCCATCTTCTGGAAAGTCACGCTCTGTGCATGAAAGCAGACCGAGAAAAAAAAAAGAAAGAAAAAAAAAACTATTTACTTTTTTAGATTTTTCAAAAATGGTCACAATTTTGCGCAATTGTAATGAGATTAACTGTTTTTTCTGTTTTACATCACGTCATCACTTCAGCATTTACATTTGTGTTAGAAACTAATATATTTGAATTTCTATTTTCAATTTCAGAACAAATTGTACGCAAAGCATATTACATAACATGCACTTACATAAACAGCCAAATGAAAACTTTTCAGCAGTCATGGCTTCTTCATACCTTATTGTACCATGCAGTCACAATGAGCTTCTCCTCATATTCACGCAGCTTGGCCTGCTCACACTCCCTCTGTGGGAGAAAGAACAAAGAGGTGAATGAGAAAGGGATAGAGACTAAAGCACATAGACACGAAGTGGAGTAGAATGTAGACCTCCAAAGCAGCAATTTTCTTCTCCCTGTCTGAAAGCTGTGCCTTAAGGGACTGGATCTCAGCAGAGGCTGGGTTCAGTTTCGGGTCCAGGGCTCGGATTACCTGTCAAACACACAGACACACCAATTAACAGCTGTTCTCTTTTTAATTGCTTTGGGAAATAAGCAGCTGACCATTATATCATTACAGGACACAATACATCATTAATAAGTCCATATTAAGGCCTCAGAATATGTAGCTGCTCAGTCACTAACAACTCTGGGACTCCTCAATACTGTCATCAAACATGCAAAATCATTGTCCCATGCAACTAAGCTCATCCAGTATAGAGTAGGCTGCAAAACATTAATGTAAGTACCTGATGTTATGCATAATTTGATACACCAATGTCCACCAAGTTACTCTCATTTAAGGCAGTCCTACAGTACTTTATAGCAATAAACTTAAAGGTAATTACGTTGCGCGCTTTCTCCAGATACATTTTGTATCTCTCTTCCATTGCTCGCATGTCGTCATCTTTCTTCTTCAGAGCTGCCATCAGCTCGTCCAGCTTCAGTGCTGGAGAAAACAAATAAAAGCAGGTTTACACAATTAGTCTTTTCCACATTACATGTTTTACGCTCATTAAAGATATATTGGTAATACAAAAATGGCACAATGTTTTTCTGTGTAATGCAGAACACTTGAGCTAATAGTCTTTATGTCCTGTGTGGTGTGCCAGTTCTACACATACGTGGAAGCGAGATTCAAGATGTTAGATATTAGGTATGTTGATTATCAGTAAGTGTTAAGGAAAGTACTCTGTTTATTTTAAGAGCTCAAGCAGGTTTTGGTTTCGAGTTGACTGGACAACAGATTAAAAACTCTCGTAGGTCAAGTGACCTGAATTGAAAGCCCTGATAAAGCGTGGAATATGAATATTAAGGGTCAAGGGTCACTTCAGGCTGTAGACTCACAGGTTTGAGTTGCATCTGGCTGTAGATCTTCCAGTAGCTCTTTTTTCTTCATAATCTCATCTTGTGCTGCATTCAGTTGCACCCTGAGAGAACAAGAATGAACAAAGGAGGTTCAGGTTTTCAAAAGCATGTTTTTATAGTATCACCCATCTAGTGAATTCCTAAATAACAATAACATACTAAATAATAAAAATGGCAAACTTACATATGAGCATCTAGCTTCCTCTTCAGATGAGACTGAAAAAAGAAAAAAGAAAGTAACTTTTCAAAAGAATTGTCAAATAACTGCACTCACATTAAGTTAATGTTTTAATGAGCGGCCCTTGTGGGGCCCCAGTAGAGGTCCTTCTGCAGTTCAGATGAGCAAAAAATATCACATGGGTTATGCGAAATGAGACATTGCTCTGTGTTTACATTACACTCACATCCTCTGTTTTGGCTCCTTGGGTTTGCAGGGCTTTCTGTAGGTCTTCAACCTGCTGATGCAGTTCACTGATCCTCTCTCGGGTCAATCTGTGAGAACACGGTCACGCAATCAAATTCACTCTCAGTATCTTACCAGCAACAGGACTAATAGCAAAGAACTGCAGTAAGGCAGTAGCTAGGGTTGTAACGGTACACAGATGTCACGGTTCGGTACGTACCTCGGTTTTGGGGTCACGGTTCGGTACAGTTCACGATACAG
>JBBPDC010151890.1:0-20891 GCA_037974485.1 Hemigrammopetersius urotaenia | reverse complement strand
ACACACACACACACACACACACAAATAAACCAATATTTCCTACCTTGTCCCTGACTTAACAGAGCATCAGCACAGAGGGCTGTCTTGTTCTTTTGTGTACGAGTCTTTGCACACTGCTAATGCTAACCACTAATGCTAATGGTTTTTTAAGCAATGAAGTTTTCTGATTCTGATTATTTGTTTACCTTTACATTTTCTTTGAGGTTAATGCATTAAACTGAGTTTAAAATGAGATGAGTTTAAAAAATGTTCTGGGAGCATATTTGGAGGCATATTTAGGCATTTTTTTAAACCAAAACACAACACCACGTTTTTTCAATATACGCAGCAGGGTCCTTGGAACGTAACCCCCGCGAAAAGCCGGGCATTACTGTACTTGAATATTAAAAATACATAGTCCTGATCATACGAGAGCAACACGTGCAGTAAACAACACCCATACTCTTCATTAATGTACAGTGGACTGGTTCAGGAATGCTACTACTGAGATACTGAGATTACAGGAAGCTATTCACTCCACATTGTTATTGTTAGACTATAAAGCTTCCAGACACTGCAGATTTGTACTGGTTTAAAAACCTAGATCTTGGTAAAACTAGCACTAGTGAATCAGGAAAACTGGTTCACCTCCCAGAGGGCTTTAGTGATTCTGCTGTGGCTTACGTTTGCAGGTTTTGCAGGACGGGTGGCATTGTTGGCATACTTTCTCCTGGTCGTCGGGGAAGTGGGTGGACGGGCATGCGTGCAGACAGACTCCCTTGTGCAGGTAGTAGCCGTCTCTACAGCCCAGGCAGTGGCTGTTACTGCTGCCCCAGCATTCTGCACACGAGGGATCGCACGCCTCACACGTTCTGTTCGCAGGATTGCCATAGAAGCTGAGGGAATACACACACACATACACACACACACACACACACACACACACACACACACATATATACACACACACACACACATCCAAAAGAAGGATTAGTTTGTTTCAGAAGCAAAAACAAGTATCCAAGTGTCCAAGTACAAGAAAAAGGTGGGGGAGTGGTCTTCTTTTCAAACTGCTGTAGGAGTTGTTAGTAGGTAGGAGGTGAACTCTCAGTGCCACTCACTGCCAGACGCCTGGCCCGGTTAGTGCTGGTTATCACTGTGCTGAGTGATAGTGTGGAGGTGGGGTGGGTTGAGCTCCTCACCACAGATGAAACAGTTTAATAAAGTGGTCCCTTATAGTCACGTGAGAACACACCACAGATGTGAACAGTGTGAACACTCGTACATAATTGTACAATTAAAAAAAGTGATGTTAAAATCAGAAACTGCATCAGGAGTGAAGCTACTGGAATACAGACCATAGAAAAGCTGCTCCACACACACTACTGGGGCAGCTGGTAGCCTAGTGGTTAGGGCATTCGCCCTGCGATCAGAAAGTCCAGGTTCGATTCCCAAGGTACCCTGAGCAAGGTACCGTCCCCACGCACTGCTCCCCGGGCGCCGTGTTCCTGGCTGCCCCCTGCTTCACTTGGTGAATGGGTTAAATGAAGAGGTGGAATTTCGTGCTATTCACACTGTGTGCTGTGGTGTGTTCACGTATGACAGAATTTTCACTACTGCACTCACAACACATATGGCGGCGTTATTTATTTTTTACACAGCTCACACTGAAATAGTTCAGAAAAGAATAGTAACCTGTGCATTTTACAAAACGTGCACACACACATACCCCCACACACACACACACACTACTGCACTCACAGCAGATATGGAGCTGCATTTTCCAGGTTTAAGTAACAGTAGTACGTCACTCTGGATAAGAGCTTCAGCCAAATGCCGTAAATGTAAATGCTGGTGAAATTTGTGTTTTTCTCTTAAAGGAAACTCTGCAGGAAGTTTCCCGTAAGACTGTCATTGTGGGCCGTCTGAAATATATTTAAACTGATCTGCTGTCAGACAGAGAGAACTGTGGTCGGGCCTTTGGACTCATGACAGAGCTCGTGACTCAACCTTAGCCTGACAGGCCTAGAGAAGTCACAGGGTTATCATGTTCTAAGGGAAACAGTTCCTCAGCTATGATTTTACACGCAGCTTAAGAAAAAGCACTTTTCTTTGCGCAATTTAGTCATTTACCAATGCAATTTAGTCATTTGCGCAATTTAGTCATTTACCAATGCAAAATGATTTTCTGTAGAAATTTTTAAAAATGTAAATAAGGGAAGTAAAAGAAAACAGACAGATCTGTCAGGTTGCTACAGAACATCAGGCCTGATTCTGAAGAAGAGGAAGACATGCATCTAGACTCTTTTCGGTCTTGGCCCCCCAGTGGCGCTCTTCAAGCGTCGTCTGAAGACCCGCCTCTTTAAGGAGCATCTTGTTCTCTTTGACAAGGTTTGTTATGGTGTGTGACTCCAGCAGTAACTTGGTTAAATGGCTGTTGTTGATTTAAGTTTAGCTTTATAGGTTTTAAGAACAGTTGTGGACTTTAAGCACTGATGTACGTCGCTAAACATAAAACATAAAAACTACCTTTGTGCATCACTACCTTTATAATTGCTCATTTAATCTGACATATAAATTAATGAAAGTGAAGTGAAAGTGACCATTGTGTCATACGTGAACACACCACAGCACACAGTGTGAACAGCACGAAATACTGCATGTAACCCATTCACCAAGTGAAGCAGGGGGCAGCAGGAACACGGTGCCCGGGGAGCAGTGCGTGGGACGGTACCTTGCTCAGGGTACCTCAGAGGTGCCTAGCGGTCTTGGGAATCGAACTCGGACTTTCTGATCGCAGGGTGAATGCCCTAACCACTAGGCTACCAGCTGCAAAAAATGAGCAGTTATCGGTATAATCATCATTATCTCAAGCATAGCCCTGCATAAACGTCACCGCCGTGAACGAATGATCAAAAATACATTTTTTTGCCAAAACCCTCAGGCATCAGGCCAAACCTGTCCCAAACTCGCCCAACCCCCAGTCGACATGCTGATCTTTTCACCTGCTTAATGGGCAGGGATTTCACCTTATTGTCTGGGATCTTTTTGCACTCAAAAGGTTTTACCAACTGGTCCATCCTGAAACGCCACAAAGACCTGAGTGGAGTCCCTGAGGGCACTGCAAGTGCTTACTTAGCCCTATTACACTTTTAAGGTCACTGAATACCTTGACCGGTCAAAAAAAAAAAGTGGACTGGACATTTCCAAAATTTTGTTTTGTTTTGACAACAAAAAATGCTTTTTTTCTGATACATCACAACCCCTTCCTCTTGATTCAGTTGGTTTCATTACTCTGCATCGAGTAACAGACGTTAGTTACTTAATTATAGTTAGTTCATTTAGTTAATTTCACTTGTTCACATCCTTTACAGGCTTTTTACTAGTCTTTCACTGCACAAGCTTTATACACATTCCTCAGAAACCTTCTTAATATCAATGTAATATGTTTAAATACAGGTGCTGGTCATATAATTAGAATATCTTCAGAAATGTATTTTACTAATTCCATTCAAAAAGTGAAACTTGTATAATGTATACATTCATTCCACACAGAGTGATATATTTCAAGTACAGAACTACAGAACTAGACTGAGAGGCCATTTAAAGGCCTTTGCAGGTGTTTTGAGTTAATTAGCTGATTAGAGTGTGGCACCAGGTGTCTTCAATACTGCACCATTTCACAATATTCTAATATACTGAGATACTGAGCATAACCAGCTATAAAAAAATTATTTTCCATACAGTAATAGATCTGATACGCCAAAATCACAGGTCAGATGTAGGAAAAAGCCTGACTCCTGCAAATGCTGAACTAAACCTTGTAAAAAGAGGTACACAGATGAGGACATTAGGAACACCGATGAGAAGCAAGGCTGTGTCTCGATTAGCTCCCTGCTACCTACAGAGTGCATTTTGTACGAATTCAATTACAGGCTCCAGCACCCAAATATATATGTATAAAATGTCTAACAAAGAGCCATTGGTAATTCAGTGATGTAGGCAGAACTCTATAATTCTATAACAAACTGTGCACTGTAGGGGGAAAGATACATTTTAAAACTCTGGGTTTTCATTAGTCAACATATCAACATTAAAAGAAATAAACACTTGAAATATATCAGTCTGTGTGGAATGAATGTATACATTATAGAAGTTTCACTTTTTGAAGATATTCTAATTATATGACCAGCACCTGTAGACTAATCACAGTCTCTGACTCTCTGCCTCTTTTTACACCTCTCAAATAAGGCAGAAGTGAAGGCAGCTTAACACTGCAGTCTTGCAAAAGTTTCTTGTTAGAAATAAGGCATGACTGTAAGCTTTGGAGATGAGACAGTCAGAGCATTTTGGATGTATTTTAGTGTCTATGCTTAATTCTTGATGATTAATATTACCCATATGAGAGCCATGCAGTCTATTTAAATGTATGGAGGCTTAAATTAATTTTAAGGTCATTTACTCTTGATTGACAAAATAACAAAAGCATCACATGGGTGGTGGCTTTAAATTTGAAGCATCTTAATGAAAAAGACAAAGACGTTTATAAAAGATGACTCAGATCAGGTTGACTGCTGATGTATTTCTGATATCTGAGTAACATGAAATGTTTTTGAATGAATAAAGAAAACATAAAAATCATTGCTGAGGCATGACTCCCTAGCAGTACCACTACTAACCACTAGGGGGTCGCAGCTCACAGCTTGAAAAAGACTCCCTTAGGTCAGTGGTTTTTCCTTGAAGCCCCCCTTGCCTTTGTCCAAGACAAGCCAGGACCCCCAACTCCTACCCGCATAGATGCACAAAAAGGATAAAGTGATTAATTACAAACTTTCATTTGCAAAAAATAAACAGCGATTGTAGATTTTTGTTCTTATACTCACTCACACACACAAACAACTGTACGTTTTATGAATGTAATTTCTACAAATATAATATAACCTCAGTGCAGACAAAATTGTGCGCACCCCCTGCAATCTCTCACTCCCCCCTAAGGGGGGCCCGGACCCCAGGTTGGGAACCACTGCCTTAGGTGACCCCTGTAGCAGTTCTGCTCCAGACATTTCAGTGTACGCTGCTGCCCTCTGGTGATGAAAGCATGACATCATGACACTGGTCACCATGACTATGCAAAATCTCACCTACCTCACACTGCTAATGTGTCACAACATTACTCACTACCTGCGTTTCTAACCCCCTCAGGCCCTTTCTGATGGCTTTACTGAGCCTCGGTTCGGTCTGGATCTCATCAATTCGACCAGTAAAACGCAGATGAAGTACAAAATGCATGACAGTGTGGATGACATGAAAGGCTACCTGGAAGTGCATTTCTCCACACAGCTGTTCTCCGACATGAAGTGATCCGCTTTGCACGTGAGGCAGTTGGTGCTGTGATGCCCTCGACAGGTCACGCACGTCACATAGCATTTGACACACTTGCGCTCGTCCTCCTCGCTGTAGTAAGCGTCCGGACACTTGGCAACACACCTGTTATCTGTTCGTAGGAAAGACAGAATTTTCTCCACCTTCATAAGTATCCCAACACTGTTTATGACAATCAAGCTCATTACAATGCACCGTCCTAGAGATGTAAAAAGCACCGTCCTAGAGAAGTCAGAGTTGTTTTGATGGGAGCCAGACATCTGAAGCATTACAGGAAATGGCTCCAAGTGGATTGCGTGATGCCTGAGGTTCTGATTTTACATACAAACGCTTTGAAGGCCTTGCTTACATCCCATAGGAATGTTCTCCTTCATCAGTACAATGGATTATTCTGGTGTTATTATTCTGATGTGACTATTATAAAACACACTGGCGGTCATAAACAATTGGTCCTGGTCTTGTGATGATCAACAGAAACTGATTTGGGACAGACCTTTTTGTCCTCCCAGCCTTGATGACCGTCTCACACCGCTTGGTCATGCATTCCTCACTGGTGCCCACAGACCACAAGGCCATTTTCCTTCTCCACACATTCTTTTGTGTCCCATAAACAATGAATATGACCTATATGTGGTAGCTGGTAGCTGTGGTGGCTGAAACTGAATGTCCTCCTCCACAAACCACGTCCTCATTTGAAGAGTGGCATATTGCATTGTCTTGGAAAATCTTGTCCTTATTTTATGGCTTTGAACAGAAGGCTCCTGCCAAACATCAGGGTATAACATCCTTCTGAGCCAGTGTAGACTGCTGGGGTACCCTGGCTATCACTGGCAGTATAATAACAAGTGCGTTAGTAACGTGGCCCATATAGTCACGCGTGAACACACCTTCTGAAGGGTTCCTCAGTGGTGCCACTGGCAGGCCTGGGATTTGAACCCATGACCTTCCAATCACAGAGGCAACTCTTTAACCACCAGGCTACCAGTTGTCCCATATTATCATTATAAGTGCATTTTTTCATCTATCCATCTCTTTCTGTGAAGAGTGTTGAAACACTTCTTCATGCTTTCACTTATTCACATCTATCTGATGCTTGTTTTCATGGTTAAACTACAAACGTTATTGCAAGGCTTCAGTCTGTGCAAGACTTTGCTGGTCGTGTCTCACCATTACTAAGAACACATCTTCCCCAACTGGCTACCCATATCTTATCATATTCAGCTTCTCATTACCTTTAAAACTCTACACGGTTCTGGACCCCACTATCTCACTGAATTGCTTCACTCAAATAGATTACATTACATTCATTTGGCAGACACTGGGACTTACAATTTGAGGTAATGCTCAAATTTCAGAACAGTGTGAAAACCAGAGGAGAGTTCGTAGTGATACAATCCTCATGTAGGGAGTGCCAGAAGATTAGGACAGCAGGGGCTGGAGGTCTTCAGGAGGTCATAATTTGTCATAATTTGGCCTGTTTAATGTTGAAATGTTTTTGACCAGTACTGATGGTTAAATGCTGTTCTGTATTCGTAGAGTGACCTTGAGTTTGAAAAGGCGCTAAATAAACAAAACGCTTTAATAATGATCATGTTTGTTCAGATGGTTGCGACTGTGGTGAGTGTAAGGCTGTGTAAGCAGCAGATTGGAGGCAGGTGGACTCACCGTACAGGTAATGGGGAGGGCTGCAGCTGAGACACTGATCTTTGCCTGAGTCTGAGCAGAGGAGGCAGCTGGAGTGGCACGCTTTGCATTTTCCATCTTTATCCTCGAATGTGCGTGAAGAGCAGCGGCTGGAGAACTCGCAATGGCCATTCACGTCCTTCCTCATGTTGGGCCGGCAGCTGATGCACGAGGAAGGGTGGGGGCCGGAGCAGGTTTGGCAGGACCTATCACAGTCTTGAAAGTGAACACACCCAAATATTAAGCCATAAAAAGGATTAGTGTCTCTACCAATACTGGAGCCAATACTGTGTGTAGCACATACAACCAGAATAATTTCAGTTATACAGCGACTCTGAATGCGACTCTGACTCCTTCAGTAAAGAGTCCTCAGACAGAAACCTACTGGTTGGGCTGTTACACTTCCACAAGGCCTAGAGGGACATTTTCCCGCCCTTAAATGGTGCCAGGAATCAAAGTATGATTGGTTTTCATTTCAGAAACAGAAATCTATCAATCCCAGAGGAAATTGTTTATGTTACAACTGCACAGAGACAAAGAGACAAGAACAATGCAAAACATAGTATAACCCTCCAGAAAATACCCTGAAAATATGCTTAGTACTAAATACACACTGTTATATAGACTAAATGCTGTGGTTTCCTGATTATGGTGATAGGTTAGACTGCAGTCTAGCACCTGAAGGCCAGTTGAGCTAAAGAGCCTGATCAGGTCTACAAAAAGGAGAACCTGTCCGTTGGACGTTTCAAGAGTTAAACTCTGTTTTTAACCAATAGGACTGGAATTCCAGTGCTTGCCAAGTTCAAATGTTGTTCTATGTAAGAAAAATGAAATACAAATGAGAAGGCCTAGAAGGGGACCCACTGAAGCAGATCCATAGGAGCTTGCTGTTCGGTGTAAAATGTAGCATGATTTCAGGCACATTGGGCCACGTTTTGGTTATTCGCTTACTCAAAAAAATACGCATGGCATTTAACTGTGTTTTTATTATTAATAAAGGCTGTTTTTAAATCGTTTTGTTTTGAATTGATGTAATAAAGTATAATTAAGCTTTTGAAACATTAGCTGTCCCACATTTTTGGAGATGAGCGGTGAACAATGGACCGGATGATCATCAAAAATGGGTCAGAGACATTTCCGATGAAGAAAAATGTAATTAATTTAGAGTGTTTAATTTATTAGTATACATCTGTCACTTCTAAATCAACATGCCTCTGTCACGCTCTCCCTTTTCAGTGAGCGTGAGCCCATGTGTGCATGACTATGTTCATGTTAGAGAGGGTTTGTATGTATGTGTGTGTGCGCCTACACACACTTACTAATGTACACACAATCATATAATACAAATCATTTTTAGGAACCATCCCAGTATCTGCTAAACTTAGATGGTGCCGTATTTTAACATATTGCGATGATTAGGGCCAGTAACTAAAATTATTTTCTTTCTTTTATTTAGCAAAACATCAGTGTTCTATCCATCATGGCACAGATTATGAATCATTACTATTAAATTTCCTAATTTTATGAAGTAAGATTTGTCAGGCCACTCGCCGAGCAGTTTTCTGTGGTGGTCTCCAAACCAGGTATGCCCAGCCCCTCAACCTTAGCAACCTTAGCAACCTTAGACCAATAAAATGAAAAGCTAAATGTCGTGTTGTTATGGCAACAGTTTGAAAAATTGGTTCCAGTCATTTGCTGTTAACTTTTAGAGAACTAAGGCATTTAATCCTGTGCATTAGCTTAATGTAACAGTATTTATATAATTAGCAGGTAGTGCTATATTTGTACTCCAGAGTCTCTCAATGTCTTGAACAACCTAGTTCACCAAATTTCAAAGTACTAATAAAAGAAACTTATTAGTACTTTGGAATAAAAGTAACTTTTTAATTAAAGTAAACTGCCAACAAACTGGCTCCAGATTAGCTACATGCTAATCTGACTTGGACTGACCGAAATGCATCCAAAATAAAATATACAGGGGGAAGATTTTTATTCAGTAATGCTGAACGTATGCTTTTAGAAACAATCAACATTAGATATAATCCACTGTACAACTGTTAAACTGTTGCCGTGCTTTACAGTGAGGATAATGCAAGCCAAAGGTTGAGGGTTACCCTATAGAAGTGCATCTGACCTGTATACATTGAACAGACTTGGCTTTTAAAAATATCTCCAGAAATCCTGCTTCATAAATTACCCCATAGTTGCACTTGGGCATCAGCCAGGCACAGATGTCTCACACATCTCTCCCAGTGAAATACACCCAGTCAAAAAACAGATTAAGACACAAATAGACCCAGTCAGTATCCAATCAGAGTCAGAACACCAGCAACATGAAAAAGACTAGAAACACAAATATCAGTCCAGCATAGACAAAACATGGCCGGAATTCACAGTGCGATGCTGACAGAAGTGCTTAGAAAATAAAGAGGAAAAACTCATGATAAATGGCACTGAAGGCTGCTACGTTTAAGACAGCAGTCTGAGGATATAGTGGTGAGCTGTCCAACATCTGTGCAGCATCTGTTTTTGCAATGTCTGGCTTTTGTTTGTACAGCGACAGACTTGGCTTATGTGGTTTGGTTTCCATATTCCAATACAATTAATGTAATTATGACAAATTAGGAGACCTCAGAATAAAGGGTTTTGCTGACAAAAGTGTCTTTTTCAGACAAATGGTCTCAGAGTTCCAGACTGAATGTTGAAACTTGCAGGCTTTAGTATATGCATGACAATTACTCCCTTTGGACCACAGTGTCAATTAAAACCTGCAATTCTAGGAACTTAAAGGGGAATTCCAACCATTTTTCAAAATTCAGTTGAATTTGCAAAAAAGTATTGTTGATGTAAAAAGGTTCATTGTATGTATACATTAAGACTCAGATTACAGAGGTGGTGAAGATGGAACCAGGAGTCACACGGTTTTAAACTCAAATATAGCCATTTTATTTACCATCCAAAATCACCAGTTAACCTGCATGTGTCTCCTGAGGTGTTTTAGGTCAGGTTGATAATGGTAGCAGCAGTAAATCTGATAATCTGAGTCTGCTTTGCTTTTGCACATGTAATTCTGTTTAAGCTCAAAACCTTCTCTTGAAACTATGATCAGAAATTAGGCAGCATATAAATGTTTTCATATAATTATAAAAAAGCCTCATTGTGTAGTAGCTTTTAGAGGCATTGAGCTCTTCAGACACATGGTTCCTATCAGCATCACCACATGCAATTCTGACTCGGATAGGTTTTAAAGGACCATTTCACATCCAACTATTCAGAATGACTTCACACCACTAAATGATGGAGAAAGGTAGAAGCATTTTAGTGGAACTGTCCATAAAAAAATCTTTATATGGGCAGCACCCATACCCATCATGTCTTTATTTGTATGGATATGAATTTTTATATATATATATATTGTAGGGCTGTAACGGTACATGTATTTGTACCGAACCGTCATGGAACATGGGTCACGGTTCGGTACATGATGTCTTTCGGAGAATACGCGGTACGACGGAGAAGACATGATTGAAGTAATACGGAATCACAGAGGGACCAAAAAGCACAAGTAAATCATAAACCTGGGTTGTAGTGTGGTGCAATAGTGCCACCTACTGGCGTAACACTTCTGCTGCCTTACACATACATGAAAATATAAGCAGGAGTGTGTGTTTACTGGTTAATACACTGCTGTTTATTTCAAATAAACAAAAACAAACCAAGCCTCATTCTTTAGAACTTTTTGTTGTTTAACTTTGCTGTATCGTGAACCATACCGAACCGTGACCCCAAAACCGAGGTATGTACAGAACCATGACATCTGTGTACAGTGTACACATTTTGCTGTTTTGCTAGAGATCTATATTTGTCATAAATAAATGTTTGACAGTGACGTACCCCTGCATTCAGTCTCGTCCTGGAATGTGTTCATGGGGCACCTGGGAAGACACTCTCCATTGTAGCGGACTGCTGAAGGAAGCCAACACGATATGCAGTCGTCAGCATCCGGCCCATCGCAGTCCGCGCAGTCCCTGTGACAAACCTTACACTTCTTTTCTTTCACGTTTGTGAAGTAACCTTTGGGACAGTCGTTCAAACAGTGGCCCTCATGCAGAAAGTAGTACTGTGCACATTCTAAGTAAAAAAGAAAGAAAGAGAATAGGAAAAGGAAACAAGAACAGAGACAAATTTCAGAGTGTTGTAAATATATCATCACTTCCTGGTTTGGAGACTGTAACAGCGCTGACCGAAAGTCCCTTCAGTAAACTGAGATGATCATCTTTGTGTCCCTCCCACCATTCACTGAACTGTACAAGAAACGCTGTGTCTGCCGTGCAACCAGCATCATCACAGATCCCACCCACCCCTCACACGGACGGTTTTCCCCCTGATGTCTGGAAAAATGTTCAGAAGTATCCGAACCACCACTACCAGACATCACAAGCCACAAGCCATTAAATTCCTGAACTCAGACCCTGATTGTAACAGGGTCTGACCTCATACAGAGACTGCTATAAACATGCACATGACACTTTCAAATATACATATTCACTGCACTAAAACCAAAATAAGGGGGGAAAATTCTGACTATACACTTATTTGAACTACCTGCCTGTTTTTGTATTTAGAAATGATTTGCTTAGATGCAATATAATGTTGCAGTAGTGGTCTTGGCTCTGCTCTTTGTCCTTGTTGTCCTTTGTCTTTTGCCTACACTGTTTGCTTCAGAGGACACGATTTCAAGCCTCTGTGTACTTGTGTACGTGCCTGGGCTGACAATAAACACTCTTGAAACTCTTGAATCTTGAATACATAAACGGACCCATAACTCAGCCCTGAGGTACGCCAAGCAGCCAATATTGTCTGTATATGTGGCAAACAAGTAACTGTTACAATTTGTCATATCATTTGTCATGTCTTATTATTAAAATTTGTCAATGTATATACATGCATTTTCAAATTTCAGATTCTCTCACCACTGCATTTGCCATTTCGGTCACACTGGTTGCAGCTATGCGGACACTCCTCACACACTTCCTCTTTGACATAGGATCCAACAGGGCAGTGGCCCACACAGGTGTGTTTGTAAAGGAGGTGCTGCTTCTCACAGCTCAGACAGTTGTCAGCACTGTCCTCACACGTGGCACATCCTTCTGCACAGCTATGACACTCGCCACCACTCGGGTAACCCCTGTGGAGAAGCAAACGAATGTAAATGTGTGAAAGGTCTCTTACAATGCAGTGTGAAAGACACAGTGGGGTTTATCTGTTCACATGTCCCTAACAATAGGCCAAGACTTCTTCAGTTTTGTCCTGAAGTAATGAGTCTAACAGAGGTAATAATCCACTGTCTTAGCACTGTGAAAATTGCACAGCTACATCATACACTCGCCTCAAACTGATCCTTTCTGAAAGACACAGGGGGAGAGAAGAGATATTCCATACCTTTCACACTCTAGGACACATAAGCCACCCTGTAGGTAAAGCTGGGCTCTGTCAGGCCTGCACCTCAGGCATCGATGAGCTTCCTGGCAAAACACACAACCCGGCAAGCAATCCTCACAATGCCCACTTGTCTTATTCCCATAAGCACCCGCTGGACAGGTCGACACACACCTCTGCTTGTCTGCTACTAGGAACAAACCTATGGAGAACAAAGTGGGGAACTTTATAGCAGATCTACATCTTAATATTGCACTTTTCAGTTACGCCTCATGTGGAAATCCCTGTCTAGGTGATTACCTTGTGCTAGTATTCAGCTAAATGTATCTTAAAATCCTAAATAAAAACTAGAATACAACTTGAAATTCGTAAATAAATCACTTAAAACGTTCAGACAGAAGAGCCACTAGAAACAAAGGGAACTGCCTCTTCTAGAGAAGCTGTGAGCAGGTGTCAGGCTTCTAGAAACATGGTGGTCTCTCCTCACCTGCCACCCACAAACACCTCTATACTTCACCCACAAGTTTTATTTAACTCTAGACAGACTTAGGTTTTTAAATAAAAACTTCATCCTGGCCTCAGTTCTAACCCTACCCAAGCCTTAATCTCGATCCCAACCCTGTTAAAAAGCAAATGATTAATCATTTATTCTGTACATTTGATTATAAACGCTTTGTATCCTGAATACCTTGAAACATAACATGTAAACTGTAGGTAATCTACTAGGGGCTTTCCCAATATCTCCCAGACTCTCAGTGTACTGGTACAATTACTTGTTGCTGTATGGGTGCTGTGGATAGAAATTGGACTCACCTTCCTTACAGGCATTACACTGGTTTTCCTCAGGCCCCGAACAGAGCATACAGGTAGAATGGCACTGCTCGCAATCCCCAGCCCCTACAGACAGCACATAGATTTGGGAGCACGAATATTAAGATCATCCAAATATATTTTCTACCACACACATGGCAAAGTAAAGTGGCTCCTTATAGGAACACATGAACACACAGTGTGAACAGTGTGAACTTCCTTCTCTGCATTTAACACATTCACCAAGTGAAGCAGACGGCTGCCACCAATGAGGGGCGCCCGGGTAGCAGTTTGTGGGGACGGTACCTCAAAGGTGTCTGAATGATGACACTAGCAGTTGGGATTTGAACCCACGACCTTCTGATTGCAGGGCCAATGTCCTAACCATCACCAGCTGCCCCACTCATTATAGCAACTGAGCAGTAACTGAGCTCTCATTATAGCATTCAGTGCTTGATAACATGGAAAAAGGAAAAATGCTCATTAATTTCTATGTTATGGAAGGCTGCATCTGTCGTACAGGCTGTCTATGGTAGTGACAGCAGGACATCTCATATTCCATGTATGTGTTCAAAACTTTGGAGACTGAATGCCTAAAACTGAGACATCGATAGTTTTTGGGACTCCTGGGCCTATTTTTTCGCTCTGATCATTCAATGAAGAGTTGCCTTACTGTTGAGGAATTTGAAGGGCGGGCAAGTTCCTGCTTTGCTGAGGTCAATGCACTTTCCGTCCACCAGCCGCATGCCGTCTTCACACGAGTCGCAGTCGTCGAAGTACGGACCGCCACACGAGCGACAGTCACGGTGGCACGGCTCACACTCCTTTCTCACGTCACCATAAAAACCCTCCACACAGCTGTTCACACACAAGCCGCCTGTGGATCAGAGGATTGTGCATATTCACGCAGGCAAGCTCATAAAGAAGAGTCAGTAGAAACACAGGCAGCTGATTCTACTTCCGTTTAAAGAAACTGTCTATTGATGCCATGTAGACTCATCCCAGCTCAAGGTGAGAGGTGAGCAGATGTCATAGTGGTCTCTCCTAACCTGCAATGGATGCTGATTGGCATGGTAGATGGTATAGAAATGCATCAAGTAAGTAAATGTTCATCGAATGGAGAATTAAACACAAGGCCCAAACCTCCCTCAGCCCTCCGTCATGCGCTCTAAGCAAAGATGTACCACTGCATACGTCCTTGAGAGCTCAATTTTTAGGAGCCATAATCTCTGTCAAATGTGATATAAATATATATTATCACGGCATATTCTGCCTCCAGTCTAACCCCATGTAAAGGGCGTTAAAACAAAACAAGAAATCACGGCATGGACTAAATTGTTGCCGAAGTAAAACATAGTGCCCCTCGTGTAGTTAATGTTTATTTTTCCTGTAATTTAGAATGCGCTCTGCATCAGGTTACTAGACGGTCGTTTCAAACTAAACTCTGTAAACAGTGCTTTCGAAGGAGATGTGTCGGTCACAAACAAGTCAGTTCTAACATAGAACATTACTTGACTAGACTAGATCACAGATATAGAACATAGACATGCATTTTTGTGCAAAATTATTAAGAAAAATATCATTTACTAATTTTGTATAAATGTTTAGGTACTGTGGAGAGAAACACAGGGATAATTTTACATTTTCATGGTAATGTATTAAGCTGAGCTTAAAATTGTGAGGGACAATTGCTATTGCCGACTGAAATGAATCGCAAAATAAATAATCTTGTCCCCTTGGCGACCATTTTAGTCGCCATCTGGAACCCTGGTATGTCCTGAAGATTTAACTGCTCTCCACTAAGAGTTTGCAGGCAGTGCATGTCCTTGATGAATTTTTTAGTAATGAGCGCCAATATGAACTTGCACCTGATGCACACCTGAGAGAAAGTACTTCTCTTCACAAAAGTAGCACTGAGACTCGTCACAGTTGACGCAGAGATAATCACATGGCATGCACATCATGGTACTGTCATCTCCAAACGTTCTCTCGGGGCAGATCCTGTGGCAGCTTGACCCCAGTCTGGAAAAAGACAGACCAAAGCATTATGAAATACTGGAAGCATGAACCTAATATTTCTTCAGTGGAAGACTTACAACATACATAACTTACTGGTAATATCCCTTTAAACAGGACAAGCAGTGCCTCGGATTTCCTGTTTAACCAAAGAAACGACACAGTTACTATCATGTTTCTTGAGAAAAGGGCAGCGCAACATTTTGTTCCTTATTCTGCAATGATTGCCTTTTGCAATACTGATGTTGCAGAAGTGTACGTTCAGTGACGTGTTAAGATCATTTTTGAAGGATAAGGGGCTTTTAAATAAAACATTTGTACGAAGTTCTAGAGCAAAAAACACTTTCATATTGCTGCAAGTCTGTTTTTGCCGCCTGCCGGTTTGCCGTGAGCGTTGTTCATTAGATGCATACATAAAACCCTTTCATCACATTTTAATTCTTTGAGAGTAATAAGAGTTTTATAATAGGTATAGCTAAAAGCTTAACTGGTGTTAAAAATCCAAATGATGTATTAGTAGTGGATTGTAGTGCGTTGTAGTGCGTTAGTGCGTTGGGGCGCCTTTGGCAGCCAGTCAAATGACTGTAAAAGCCGTTATAGCCCTGAACTGCAAACCTTCAAGCAGAGTTTGCTTTCGTCTATTATCTAAAACAAGAGGCCTGACCCAGGCAAAGCAAAGTGTGTTAGTTTAACTAAACTCCATTAGAAACACAGAACCCTGGAAGAAGGAACAGATCCCTATAAAGCCTTCAAATATCTATTTGGCTGTTATGTATGTATGTTATGGTTATGTATCACAGCTCTTCCCCCCAGGGACCAAACATACAGGCCTGAACCAGAGGGTTTCAACTCAGTTCTCAGGGACCCTCAGCTAAGGCACATTTTTATTCTGCTCCACTGCCGAGGACACCTCAACAAGTAATTATGGGTTGTTTACAACCCATGACCTCTATTTCAGGCTTGGTTTTTCCATTTCTACATCCAGCAAAGCATTTTCTGCTTATTGGCCCAGTCCAGACATTCTAATTTATAATAGCTTCGTTATAAGATAAATCTTTATTAGTCCCACAAGCGGGAAATTTGCATCGTCACGGCAGAAAGTGGACAGAACAAAGGCAAGAGCAGCGAAAAACAGAAAAATCAATAGACTTGAATAATGACTACACAAACAATGCAGTATAAAATGTACACTATACAATCTGCAAATATAAAATATGGGTGTGTGTATTGGAAAATATACTATCGATTATCAATTATTCTTGTCATTGTGTTTGTTGCTGTTATCATTGCTTCTATGTGTTAGAAAGTGGAAAACATGGCGGGTTCAAGAGACTGTTTTGAAAAATTTCAGCTAACTCTGTTGCAGCCAATGAAAAGCTGTAGTGAAAATCCAGCTCCCAGTCTTCTACTCCAGTTACCAACAGGGGGCAAGCTAACACTGTCCAACACTGCAGACCGCTGTCGATCCACTTACTCACTGGTTAATTCACTCAGACAGTTCTGAAGCGACTTGGATAATCGCAATGCCGCAGCCCCGAAGCAAATTCAGCAATCATTTCCTCATTTTAGGAGCCAGGCCAACACATAGTTTATCTAATTGAAAAGGCAATACTGGGTGCCAAGAAAAATTTAGGTCTATAGATAGATCAGACGGCATCAAACAAGTAAAAGTGATTTGAAAAGTTTGATGAGTGTTAAGAGTTGTTATGAATGTAGTGTTATGAAAGGGCTGGTTTATGTACTTTAGATCAGTGAAGACAAGCAGAAACACTCCCTCCCTCTCACGACCACTGCTTATCACAGGCCCTCATTTCATCTTTGATCTGATCCAGTCGGCCCATGTCTGATTACGGACTTATCTCTTCAGCGCCGGCGTGTATCTGGCTCTTTGAAGATCTGCACGCGACACGGTGTGACATCTTTTCATCTTTAGCGTCTTCCCTGCTCCAAATTTAAATGCTTGAATAGAGCCCATGAGAAACATGGCAAGATATGGCCCATATCTTACACACACACACACACACACACACACGAAGGCATGGTGCAGATAGGTCCCTCAGGCAGGAAAACAGTGGTGTGAGACTGTGTGAGGTAAGTAAGAATGCCTATGATGGATAAACAAAAGTTGTTCCTGAGAAGCTACGAAAAGCTGCACTGGAGCTATAAGGCTATGTTGAATTTGCCTACATCATCACACACTTGCCTCAAACCTTGTTGAGCTGTTAAACAGTCTAGGAACAGACTTGCTCACGTAGTTTCTGGCACAGTATGACAGAATGTTCTTTTTTTTAAGTGGGCAAACATACATTAGGCTAAAAAGGCTGGTAGCATTCACGATAACACCTGACCTTTGTCCAGACCTGTTCATTTTTATAGATATCAGTAGAACAGTGTCAGAAACTACATAAGCAAGCCTGTTTGAGATTGCTTGACAGCTTGCATGTAGTTGAGACATGTAGTTTTCCACAGTAGTCGGAGTTTTCTTTACTTTTTAGCCTCATAGCTCCAGTACTAAGCTAAAGAAGCAGACTTTAGACACCAACACTTTTGGTGTGGTCAGTTGTTTTTCTTATTTCTGATTATTTAACAAGCCTTAAAGTAAGAATTATTTATTGGACCATGTTGTTGGGACCAGCATACCTGGCTAACCCCCTTAGTTCCCTTTTTTGGCTGCATAGGCCTCACAGGTACACCCCACCCCCGTTGACAATATGCACCCTCACACCACCCATCCCATGTCAGAATCATCAATATTTTTGACTCGAGACCCTCTTTAGTCTACCAATTAAGAAAATATAAGCAATTTTGTCAACTTTAAATGAAAGGCAGTGTAACAATATGTTTTTCCATGCTATTTTGTTCCAGTTCTGGTTTCATTCATCATATTTTTTTTTTTTTAAATGAGAAAGGTAATGAAGGTTTTGCCCCAACTATGACTTCTTACTAAAGGCAATCCCTTTTCTTTCTCTTCAGTGGGCAACAGGGGGGGGCCTTCAGGTCCTGCTTCTTAAGTTCTCCACAGAGCATCAGGAAGACTTGCTAAAGCCCCTGTACTTTAGAGAGATACGCCAGCATGCATTGAAGTATTGCTTGGGTTGGTATAGGACTAAGTAGGTTTGATGTCTCGACATGACATCAAAAAGAAAGCTGGATTACCCACCGCTGAAGCACTTCTGACAGCCTTCCTCACAGGGAACACACTCATCATCATCCGTGTCTCCCACTGTACCTGCACAGAAGACAGAGCAGGCTTTTTTCAGTGCTGGGGTCAGTGCCAAGGGGCTATTCTATTCTCAGGATATTCTATAAAAAGAACTACGAGTGAAAAGAATGCGTGTGCATGTGTGAATAAGCACGTATTAGAGGGGATCATGTGTGGAAAAAGTATGAGAGGAGGAGAAGGGTTGTCTGTTTGTGTGTGTGTGTGTGTGTGTGTGTGTGTGTGTGTGTGTGTGGTGCGGGGAGCTAAGCCCTTGGGCCATGGCAGAGGATCCGTTTATACATGTCTGTCACTAATGATAAGAATTTGTGCTTCTCCACTCTTCGTCTCCAACACTTATTCTCACTCCATGTCTCAGTCAAGCTCTCCCTCATTCTCCCACTATCTCTCCTTCCCAACACGTAAAGGCGATTAGATCAACAGACATTGCGTGTTATGACCGGCTAAAGAAAATCTCCACTTTAGATTCTCCTGATACGCCATGATTGAGAAAGGATGTGAAAGTGCAGGGTCTTCAGATTCTTGCCCTGAGCTGGTTCTACAGCCTACTGTGCTTTCTTGTCGAGTGTTCATTTTCAGCTGAACGTTTAAAGGGGAATTTAATGAAGATTTACTGCGAAATGTCCCATTCTAAACACATGTAAAGATACTGGAGAGAAAAAGACACTGGAAGTGTTTAATGCATCTTAAAGCTGCACCGTGGAAGGTTATTACATGAAATGGATTATGAGTATTGCTTAATACCTGAAACACTGTTTTACCAAAGTTCTGTAAGACGATTTTGACCTCCAGTCAAATCAGATGGGTGCGCGCAGGCCATTTTAAGGTAAAATAGTCCCCACATAAGATTTGTCACTCACTCTTCTAACCCTAACCATCAATATATCAAAATTACATTAGATTCTCTGGTCATTTTGGTTATTACTTGAAACAGCCGTATTAGTGTCAGATATTGTGTTCCCTGGTTCCATTTAGCGCCACTGTAAAGAAATCCCAGCCCAGTCATTTCTCTACAATACACCATGTATAAACCCCCTTAATTGACTTCATATTTTAGCTTTTCAATTATGCAGAAATCTTGAAATGTCGGTGGAATTCCCCGCTCCGTTTCCTCTTCAGAGAACAGACCTACAGAAAGAAACATCTGTTCTTTTCCTTGATATACTATTGCTGACAGTATCGTGTGTGAAAGTAAGGAAGTCTGCCCTGAGCCAGGAAAACAGCCAAGTAGACGGACTCATTTTTAGCTAAAACCTAAATGTTTGGGGGATGCAGAAGCACATTTTGTGGCGGTCCACTGCAAGAGGAACAGAACTCTGGAACTGACCCCCTCCGCACTCGAGTTTGACGCACGTCCCGTCTTTGGAGTAGTAGGAGGGGGCGCAGTGGAGGCAGTAGCTGCCGCTGTTGCACACCAGACATTTCGGAGGACAGGCCTCGCATACGTTCTCAGAGGAATGGTAGTGTCCCTCCGGGCAGCTGTCTCGACACTCCTGTCCTGATAAGTAGCGCTCCACCCCAAACTTATCTGCCAAAAATCATATAGAAACAAGAGCAGAAGAATTGAAAAAAGACAAAAAGAACAATGAGCACCAAGGACATAAGTGACAACGTCAAAATAGAAAGACATTTCTCTAACGCTGTCAAGCACTAGCTTAGCCATGCCAGCTTATTTTTCAATTATGTTTCTGTAGCTACAATAAGCGGGAATTTACTCATCAGTAAAGCTGTTCATTCAGGTGGTCTGTGTCAAAATAACATCCTTGTGAATGCAGGACCCAGCAGATCACTGCCCAGAGCATCACACCGCTTCTGCTGGCTTGCCATCCACAAGATATAAGAGAGAATATGATTTTTCAGACCAGGCCACTGTTCCTTAGGTCTAGTTCTGAGCCTCATGTGATGTTGCCCCATACACAGCAAGCTGCATTTCACCATGTGTTCTGGAACCTTTCTATCACAGTCAGCAGTTTGTGTACTGGGGATCAGACCAGATGGGCTTGTCTTCACTCCCCACTCACATCAGTGAGCCCTGGGCACCTATGACTCTGTTGCTGGTTCACCAGTCGACCTTCCTTAGACCAGGGGTCACCAACATGGTGCCCGCGGGTACCAGGGTGCCCCCCAAGGACCACATGAGTAGCCCACGGACCTGCTCTAAAAATGTATTAGAAGTGAACAGCGTCTAACATTTAATTTGATCCCGTTGCTATTCTTCTTTAATCACATTTGTATTTATACAGATTTTAAATTGGCAATATCTAAAAAAAGCATTTAAACCCTGTTTATTATACAGGGTGGGCCATTTATATGGATACACCTTAATAAAATGGGAATGGTTGGTGATATTAACTTCCTGTTT
>JBBPDC010151855.1:0-20902 GCA_037974485.1 Hemigrammopetersius urotaenia | reverse complement strand
GTGTGTGTGTGTGTGTGTGTGTGTGTGTGTGTGTGTGTGTGTGTGTGTGTGTGTGTGTGTGTGTGTGTGTGTATAGAGATTAGACTGATGAGAGACAGTAAATTATTCTCTTAGTTTTTATTCTATTCTGCTTGTCTTTACTCTTTACTATTAGCTGCTTTTACAATATTTTAGTTCATTCATGACAGTCAATAATAATAATAACAACAATAATAATAATAATATTAATAATAATAATAAACAATTGCATGTAAATACAGTTAACAGTTTAATAAAATAAAATACAAATAAATTAAATCAGAAGGATTCAAATAGAAAGAAAGCAAATTAAATAAATAATAATTTTTAGTTAAAGGGGATCATTTTTAAAAAATGTCAGCTAGTGAACTGCTAAATTAGATGTGTGAATGTGAGGATGTTTGGAACTAGTTTTAATCCAGTAAGGGGAGGTTCTCAACATTGTTGTTTAATTTCGAGCCCTCAGTACAGCAGCAGGAAAAGGTGTGTCAGGTGTTCTTTATGGGAAGGTGCTCATCAAGAGCTTTAAACTCAGTAAAGAGTCTGAACTCTAAATAGGGCAGGCGGTCAGTGTGATGACACTGCAGCAGGTGTTCTCTCTGTTTGTGTGTGTGTGGGTCAGGGGTTGGTTTTCATGTGTCTGGTGGTTTTAGGTCATCCTGTGTGTAAAACAGGGTTCAGCTCCAGACCTGCAGAGTCATGTTCTGAACGAGGTACTGGGTGGGCTTCATCACGAGAGCCCTGAACTGAAAGCTGTTTTTACTTTTATCTGCAAGAGCTTAAAATATTAAGGTGGAGTCAAGTCAAGTCTAATCAAGAAAGTTTATTGTCATTTCAGTCTAATACGCATTACACAGTGAAACAAACCTAAGTTCCTCCAGGACCATGGAGCAACACAAGAACAAATACAGAAACGCAAGGCTACATATGTGCAGACAGGACAGGAATACACAGAGTGCAGAGAGAGCAAGAAAAACAAGAACGACAAAACAACAGAACAAAGACCACATTTAGTGCAGTTGACATTTGAATGAATACTATATTATGACAGATACTGTATTCCAGCAATGGAGTCAAGTGTGCAAATATACAGAATAGAGTTAGATAGCAATACGTAGCAACCGTGCAAATAAAATCAGTAGCAGGATAGAGGATGTGCAGTCTATAATAAATAAAGGGGTTTTACAGTGACAGTTGTATTTAAGGCAGAACAGTTCAGTGTGTAAATGAATTGTGTCAGGGATGTGTTTGTGTTTGTATGTGTGCGGCGCGAAATATTTCTTGTTTGATTGTAGAGAACAAAAGTTTCATTACCATTTACGGGTGTTTAAGGTTTCTACAAATAAAAATGGTCTAAAGCCGGGGTTTGCTGTCTTTCACGCTCACCGTTTGCTGTGCAGTATTATCATCTGAGATTTTTAGCTCCTTATCACAAATATTATTGACCAGATCTTGATATTTCACTTTTCCATTTTTCTTGCAGACGTCTGGAGCAGAACTCCATCAAAATCATCCCACATGGAGCATTCTCACCATACAAGCGCCTGAGGAGGATGTGAGTATATTTACATAGACACACAAACACATACAACACAACACAAATTGTATTTATTTTATCTACCATCCAAACCCTCCAGTGTACCTACATATGCCTATGTATGTTTGACTATTTTGCCTCAGATAGCACTGCCTGTATCCCTCCAGCAGAATGAGTTTAGTTTTAAGCCAAAATCATCTTAAACTAAACAGCCATCTCTGCCATCAGGCAGTATTTTCAGAATCATTTCATGTAATAACTTTCTTTGAAGGAGCTTTTAAAGGCAAACATCTGGTTCCATTCACCACCACTCTGAACAATTCTGACTTGGTCAGTTTCTTTAGAACTGAACTTCTCACACCAAACCCAGTCAAATCACACACAAAGGACTTTTATTCTTTATTTGTTTGTGTGGAGAGGAAAACACTCTTATTTGTGCTGTTTTTATTCTGACAGAGACCTCAGCAATAATCAGATTTCTGAACTGGCTGCAGATTCTTTTCAAGGTCTACGCTCACTAAACTCACTGTAAGTATGTCTGTGTGTGTGTGTGTGTGTGTGTGTGTGTGTGTGTGTGTGAGAGTGTTTTATTAAGCTGACATCATTCAGTCTTAATTATTCATAAACATTTCTGAAGCTTTTAGTGCAGTGAGAGCACAGAACACACATACTCAGCTTTGCATCACAGTGAGACTGTGTGTGTGTGTATGTGTGTGTGTGTGTGTGTGCGTGTGTGTGTGTGTGAGAGTGAGAACGTGTGCATGTGGGCTGGTCAGGTCTCTTAGGGACATCAGCCGTCACAAAAACTTTAAAAGCCATAAAACCTCCCACTCATTTGAAGACAGTGTCCTCCCTCACACACATACACACATAGTCTCCCTCAATGCAGAACTGAGTGTGTGTTCTGTAAGATTGGACAAAAACAAAACTTCAATGGTCGATGCTCATGCCGATATTTATATATCAGGATCAGCTGATTCTACAAAAATTCTCAACTTAATTTATTGAACACTTTTTAAACACATTTATTAAGTATAAAAAAATAAACAATAATAAGGATAATACTAATTCTGCTTGACAGACACTTTCAAACCAAATGGTCATAATCTAGTGCCCTGCGGCTGATGGTTTCTGTATTAAATGCCTGCTAACCATAGGCTACTGTGTTAGCAGTAAGCTAACTGTAGGCTACAGTGTAAGCGGAAAGCTAACCGTAGGCTACAGTGTTAGCGGTCAGTATTTAAATGGTGTGTTCCATGTAAATAATAAACAATAGAAGTGGAAACAGGGGAATTTGTTCTGCCAGTGATGTTATTTTTGTAGTTATTTTAAATGAGTGTTTAGTGTGCTGGGGGTGGAGCCATGTTAGTTGGGGGTGGAGCTGTGTATGTTGGGTGTGTGGCCATGTGTATTCACTGTGTGCATCCTCTGTATACAGTAGTAAACTCTACTTTACTCCCTTCCACCCCTCACCCCACTCCCACACACTCCCACACACACACACACTTTACACACCATGTGGTCAGGAGTGTGATTTTAACAGATACATCATCACGTTCTCTAGAATCTCTAGAAAGAAATGGGAACAAATTTTTTACCTTGCAGGCTGCAAAGTGCCTAAGGATACAAGGAGCATATATAAAGGTGTTCTGACAATTTAAACACACAAACATTAAAACAGTTCAAATAACTTAATAAACATTAACTTAAAAACGTAGCAAATAATTACTTACTGAAGTTAAAGTGCCGAAGATGCTAAAGTAGTAATTCAGTGAGATTATACAAAACACTGCAGTAATGTTATGAATTATATCTTTCAAAATTTAGATAAAACAACAATAACTTTAACAAGAATTAACAAGAATTAACTTGTATAATTAATTGATCCAAGAGTATAATCAATTATAACCTAATCACTTAAAAATATATAACTTAAGTGATTAACTTAATTACTAATTATTAGTGCTCTAATAGTGAAATTAACTGTCACTGAAACAAGTTAATGAATTAAAACCTAATAACTTAAAATCTTTGAGTAATGAATTATATTATAGTTGACAGTATTATGATTAATCAATATAATGCTGGACATTTATTCTTATTTACTGAAGTAGCCTAAAAAATATAGCTACATAATTGAAAAAATAGAGTAAAGAGAATAAACAATAATGTGATAGCAGTTAAATCAATGAATAATAGCTGAAAAGTGTTGATTAAATAATAATAATTATATTACAAACAACAAAATGGTAAAACTTTTAATGTTGTATTTGTACAAAATGGTAATTATGCCTTAAATATTCTGACTAATAAGATATGAAAATATTAATAGTTAAATCAAACAACGATGTAAGTTGGTGCATGTATTTGTATATGTATAATAAAATTAATAATGCTGTTTAATATTTTGTGTTTTGTTTGTAGGGTTTTATATGGAAATAAAATCACTGAACTTCCAAAAGGGGTATTCGAAGGACTTTTCTCTCTACAGCTTTTGTAAGTAAACATGCGTGCACACACACACACACACACACACACACACACACACACACACATAAATAAGCACGTTGGAGCACCTGTTTCCTCGATGTGACTGATAAACTGGAAGGTAAGTGTTTGCAACTGAGTGGCCTTAGAGTGTGCATATAAGATTCAGTAGTATTTCTGTTTACTGACTGCGTTTAACCCACTGCGCTGCATTGTTTATTGTTGTTTATTGTTGTGTGTGTCGCGGCAGGTTGCTCAACGCGAATAAAATAAACTGTTTGCGTGTAGACGCCTTCCAGGACCTGCAGAATCTCAACCTGCTCTCTCTGTATGACAACAAACTCCAAACCATCGCTAAAGGGACCTTCTCCTCTTTGAGATCCATACAGACACTGTGAGTCTAACACTCTCTCTCACACACACACCCTTAAGTTACTGTTATTAAATAACAATTATTTAGACATTTACATAATGACTTACACTCACCTTCCATTTACATACTCTGTGTGTGTGTGTGTGTGTGTGTGTCAGTCACTTGGCTCAGAACCCATTCATGTGTGACTGTCACCTGAAGTGGTTGGCCGATTACCTGCAGGAGAACCCCATTGAGACCAGCGGGGCGCGCTGCACCAGCCCAAGACGACTCGCCAACAAACGCATTGGACAGATCAAGAGCAAAAAATTCCGCTGTTCAGGTACACACGTACACACACACACACACACACACTCAAACTGCAGTGGGAATCACTGAAGACCACATGCTGCAATATTGTCATGCCACAAATATTACCATATAATAATGTCACAAAACAGTATTACTTCAATGAGATAATATCACTTTCAATATTGAAATGCAATTTTGTCATGATAAATAATACCACAGTATGAAATAATTACAATAATAAGACCCAAAATTGTTGTGATGTCATATTATGGTAAGTGAGTGATACAGCGTTAGAGTGACAGAAAGTGATTTAGTTGACTAGAGACAGATAGAGTGATAGAGAGAGATAGAGAGATCGAAAAGAGTGAGTGATGGAGTGATAGAAAGTGTGATAGAGAGATTGGGAGAGTGGTAGAGAATGATAGAACAAGGGATAGAGGGAGTGTGAGTAATAGAGAGTGATATAATGAGTGATGGAGCGAGTGTATGACAGAGTGATTGGGTGTGTATTAGTAGAATATGAGTAAATATTGAGTATATGAGTATTGATCTATTTCGAGTTATAAATGAGCTGCATTCGCTGACCAGTATTACTGATAAACACACATATGCGCGCACACACACACACATCTGAGTCCTCTCTCTGTGTTTGTGTTGCTGTAGCTACAGAACAGTATTTCATACCAGGTATGTTCAGGCACAGAACCCATGATGTGTATACCACACATTCACCTGTTTGACAGTCTAACTCACTCACAGCACAGGTTTGATATGAGCATGCAGATGTGTGTGTGTGTGTATGTGTGCGTGTGATCACTGAACACTGGATCAGCTTGTTTGTTGAACTGCAGCAAAGTGAATCTCCAGTTAAAGTAATGAACAGCTATACCCCACCAATTAGCATTAGGTGCTAACTGCACTAGAGCTGCACAATATGGACAACAAATCAGTATTGTGATTTTGCTGCTACATATTGCAATTGCGATGCCTTTAAATATATACTCTTTGAATGTAAAGGGCCCATATCATCACTTCTCTGGAATTAAAGAGACAAATTCTGTAAATGTTGTTTCAAACGATACATTTACTCCCCCTATGTATACAATCCAGATATTGAAAATAAGCTACAAAAACAGCCCCTGATTTAATTTAATGCAAACCAGGTTCTGATGGAAAACATGGATATAATTAAGCATACTGTACATAAAATCACTATTTACTGTATAATGTTATTTGTATGTATTCTTTCTAGGTTTATTGAGAATTTTTAGTAATATTAATGTAATGTAAAAAGATTTTGCACAGTACTTTTTCTGAATACAGCAATAGAGCCCTGCCCATTCATGCACTGGCAACAACTCAATGGTTAAAAATAAGACTTTTATTGGATTACGTGAAGGTCTCGATTCATCAGACCACCCAGTAACTCGCTTGGAGCTGTGATTGATTGCCCTGTCAGAAATACTGCGATTGGTTAGAAGCTCATTTGCATATCCTGCCCTTTTGCTATAGCAGTATTGCAGAAACCTGTGTTGTGATAATGAGACGAAATATCGTGCAGCCCTAAATTGCATGCATAAATCATCACATACTCAAACCAGTTTGTGACGTTCTTAATAGCATTTTCATTCAGTTCTGTCCACCTTCAATGATACTGGCATTAGAATTGCTGGTGCCTGATGCACAAGAATGAACCTGCTGCACCATTTAAGGTGGAATAAAGACTTCAAATAAGAAGCTTCTTAATAGAAGGCCTAGTTTGGGCCTTGTGGTTATTGAGTTGCCCCTGCAATCAGAAAGTTGTGGGTTTGAATTCCAGCCCTACTAGTGTGATCACCCTCACTGCTCCTTGGCGCCTCTTATTGGTGGCGGCCCCCTGCTTCACTTGGTGAATGGGTTAAATGCAGAGAAAGAATTTCATATTGTTCACACTGTGTGCTATGCTGTGGTGTGACTATAAGGGGCTACTTTATTTGTTATAATGCGCTGTTAGCATCAGTTAGATGCTATTGTATATTGATGGTGTATAAGAATCCATTAAATCCAGCACTAAAGCTAAAGATGCTTAAGAGACCAAACCTATCTTGGCTGTTCAATATTTGGTTTGGGGAGTTGTATTTTTTCCATACTATCACTTCCTTTCACATAACATAGTCCTATACACAACCCATGGGCATTTAGAGAGTGTGTGCGTGTGTGTAAGTGTGTGTGATGAGATTTGTCTCTTTCTTCCTCTCTTGCACACACATTCAGGGATCCATCATGTCAGTAAGTGTAAGTAATGGAAATCATGACAACGACAAAACCCTTGTCCAATCCCAGTCCTCCCTTTGACCTAAGTAGCTCCGCCCCTCACTCCTGTCCGACCAATCACAGACCAGGTGCACTTGTATGTGAAACCTATACGCAGAAAATACGGCACAAATTATATTTGTGTGAATTCCTGTCCTAATATTAATGTTTATTTGTTTTTGTTTGTTTACTTTAAATGGTTGAACTTCTTGAAGTCAAAGCTTCAGCTGCAATTTTCCTGCCACACTCTTCCTCTTTCTTTTCTCTCCACTTTCCTGTTCCTCACTATTAACTTTTTACACACTAACCTCTCCTTGTCTTTTACTTTTTCTTTCTTTTATTTTTATTTCTCTTAGTGGTTCTATAACAGCATAATGACCACCGTTTTATCCTTTCTGCCTTTCCTCTTTCTCTCTCCCCATTTTTCTCTTTCTCTGTCTGTCTCTCTCCCAATCTCACCTTCTCCCTCTTTCTTTCTCTCTAGTGTTTCATCCCTCTTTCATTTTTCTCTCTTGTTTCTCTCTCTCTATTCTCCCCCTCTTTTATCTTTCCTCTTTTTCCATCCTTTTTAATTCTCTTTTCTCGTTTTTCTACCTTCTTTCTTTTTCTTTTCTCTCTCTCACTTCTCTTTATCCCTCCTTATCTGTTCTCTCTCTCTCCCTCTCTGTAAGTCAGCAGGGTTTTCCTTTGTGCTTGATGTAACCATGTGTTTTCTCTGCTCAGACTGAATCATGGTTCTGTCAAGCACCATGGAACGTCTTGCAGCATCGACAGCATGGCAAGAACAAGAGTCAACCTGCCTGTGTGTTTCTGCATGCAGTTGATGTGTGTGTGTGTGTGTGTGTGTGTGTGTGTGTGTGTGTGTGTGTGTGTGTGTGTGTGTGTGTGTGTGTGTGTGTTGTGTGTTGGCTGCACAGTTCCTAGAATATATGTATAGACGCATTATTCCACAACTCTGCTCTTGCACTGTGATTGGCTAAGCAATATTCAATGAGTTAGAATATCTGTTGAACCTGTAACAGCACAGTGACCAAGTCTCATTTAGTATCACTCCATCTTTCCAGTCACTATAAAATACAACAATAGTAAACTTGCCAAAAGAGATCGCTGTGCTAATATCGCCCTCTTGTGAAGAATCTGCAGTATCTTAAACTGCTTTCAGATAAAAAACACTACCACAGTCAAGCTATTTCAAAAGATTTCGTGATGTCTCTAAACCGTATTTACAAGCTTATTTGACAATACAGCGGGTCCTCAAGTTTCGCCACAGATCTGTTCCTTTGACAGTGGTGTCGAAACACACCCTAGTCACTTACCTGTCCTAACAGTTGTAAAATCATAAAAACATAACAAAGCCAAGGAAGGAGTAAAAGGAAAACTCCCCTCTCATACGCCGCATTACTGCGTATTCTTCCACCACACGCAACCAAACTCGTTTACCCCCAAAGTCTGTAAGTATGAGGCTAACGTTGTAAGAGTGGAAATGGAAGTGGGAGTGAGTGTTGTAAATTCTAAACGTCATATGTCAAGATTGTTGTAATTCAAAGACCCCTTGTATATATTACCATAATCATTATTTTGACTATAATAAGGAATAATGCAGTGTGTGTGTGTGTGTGTGTGTGCATGTCTAAAGTCATGTGTACTGTGTTACCATCACTATGTGTGATGCTGTTGTTAAGGTAACAGTGGTTGTGTTTTGTCATGGTGAGTTTCCTCTGGTCCCCATCCCTTTATCCTTTGCTTCCCTTTTAACCTATAAACCTTTCACTCTACAGCCAGTCTCTCTCACACTCTTTATGCCAGTGACTGTGTGTTTGTGTGTGTGTGTGTGTGTGTGTGTGTGTGTTTGTGTATGTATTTATGTGTGTGTGTGTGTGTGTGTGTAGGTGTTGAAGACTACCGCTCTAAGCTGGGAGGGAACTGTTTTGCTGACCTGGCTTGTCCTGATAAATGTCGCTGTGAGGGAACCACAGTGGACTGTTCTGGACAGAAACTGACTAAGATACCAGACCACATCCCACAGTACACTGCAGAACTGTGAGTCTCACACACGCGAACACAGGTCTGCTCTCACTGCCCTGATGACAGAAATACAGCCATAACACAGTCTGATTGAGATTGAGTAGTTTTATATTGAAACAATCTCTCTTATTCTCTATCCCCTCCTTTCCTTCTCTCTCTTTCTCCCTCAGTCCTCTCTGTCTTCTCTCTCTCTTTTCTACACTTCTTTCCATGGTTGCATTACACTCATTGCTATGGTTGCACTACACCAGTTGCCAAGGTTACACTGCACTCATTTCCATTGTTAAATTAAACATATTCCAGTAGTTATACCACATGTTTACACTATACTCTTTTCCATTTTTACACTAAACCCATTTCCATTGTTATATACACCAAATGCCATAGTTACTCTAAACTCATTGCCATGGTGATATAACACTCCTTTCCATGGTTACATTTTCATAGTTTGGTTATACCCATTTCCAAGCTTATGCTACCATGGTTTCCATGGTTACATTACACTGTCATGTTTACAAGTAGCTTTGTTCATCATGCATGATGTTTGCTTTACAGACGGTTAAACAATAATGAGTTCACTGTGTTGGAGGCCACCGGAATCTTTAAAAAACTCCCACAGCTTCGCAAAATGTGAGTCTTCCCTTTATATTTTAATGAATATTTATGATGAATGGACCAATACAAATGACCCGGAGTGACTAAAATATACCGGTCTGCCTGTTCTCCATGTGTGTTCTCTCTGTTTGTGACCGGTGGGTTGGTCAGTAATCTAAGCAGTAATAAGATCGGTGATATCGAGGAGGGAACGTTTGACGGCGCTTCTGGTGTTAATGAAGTCATTCTGACAAGCAACCGTCTGGAGAACATTCACCACAGTATGCTGAAGGGTTTAACAGGCCTGAGGACACTGTGAGTACAGAACACACTCACACACAATACCCACACTTCAGTAAGGTGCTTTTCAGGAACTTAAAGGTGTTTTACAACCAACTGTGCACTTCTCCTTCAGTAATAGTGTGGTTCCCCTTCAGAAACAGTGTGGTTCTCCTTCAGTAATAGTGTGGTTCCCCTTCAGAAACAGTGTGGTTCTCCTTCAGTAATAGTGTGGTTCCCCTTCAGAAACAGTGTGGTTCCCCTTCAGAAACAATGTGGTTCTCCTTCAGTAATAGTGTGGTTCTCCTTCAGCAATAGTGTGGTTCCCCTTCAGAAACAGTGTGGTTCCCTTTCAGTAATAGTGTGGTTCTCCTTTAGGAACAGTGCCCTTCTCTAGTGTGATGTCCTCTCAAGGATAGTTTTGTTCTCTTTCAGGAATAGACAGATTTTGCTTTTGGAATGGTGTAGTTCTCCTTCAGAAACAGTGTCGCTCTTCATCAGTGATTGTGTGATTTTTTGTAGGAACCATGTTGTGTCTTTGGTTATTCACAATTAACTAGTTTAGATATGGGTTAGTAATGGAATATTGGTACAAACACACACACATGTGCGCACACACACGCATACACACACCTGGGTCACAGGAGTCATTAGATGTTAAATGTCAGAGTCATAAATCATGCGTGAGTCTGATGGTGGTGAAAGTTCTCTCACTGCAGGCCACCAGCCAGAAGGTCACTGTGTGCATACATCTACATCTGCTGTAGGATTTAACACTCAGTTGTGTCTGTGCGGGTGTGTTTGGGTGTAGATTCTATTGCTTCATTTAAAAACTTTATAGTGCTCTATAGTCCCCTCGAAAGTTCCTTACTGCTCTATAGTGCTCTATAAAGTTGTGTACCGCTCCATAGTGCTCTATAATGTGTTAGACTAGACTATAATGCTCTATAATGTTCTATACTTCTTTATTGTGTTCAACTCACCATGGGTTCTGGACCCATTATAGCATTATATAAGTTGTGAATTAAATAAAGTGTGCATTATAGCATTATATAAATTGTGAAAACTGCGAATTTGTAATGTGGTAAAAGAAATGTTGCCTAAACCCTAAATGTTGCCAAATATGCTCCCAAAACACTTAAATTTCATTTTGAACTCATCTTGATAAATTACCTTTAAAAAACGTAGACGTAAACCGTATCCGCACTGTAAAGTGTACAGTGTCTCCTGCAGTCCTAGAATGTAAAATACGGATGTTACCCTTATATAGACTGTGCTGTAATTCATGCAAGCGTGTTTTCTTTGGTATGCTCTGTCGTTTTCTTTTAAAATTGTATTTTTATTAATGGTTTAGCACTGAAATGCATGGAAGATTATATATCGGCATTAAAAAATGCAAAAAGAAAAAAAGTGGAAGATATTTGCAGTTTCCGTGAATTTGCGGCTGTTACTATGAACAATTGTTAGTTTGGTTCTAAGAAAAAATCCTTTATAGCATTTTTCAAAATCGTTCGTTTCGTTACCCCAACATTACAAATGCATCCGGCGTCACTGAGCCTCCCTATCCATGTCATTCTTCTTCATGTTTATCAAAACCCTATGGCCAAAATGCAAAAATGTTTAGCCCCCATAAGGTCTACACTTTTAATTATTTTAAAACCTAATTATTATTTTTCTTTTTAAGGTTATCCTGAGTGGTGGTAATTAGAGATCCAGTATGAAGTTACTCAAACCCCTGTCTATAATGTTGTGTTCTTCTATGTAGTGCTCTATAATGCTACTGATGTAGTTAAAGTTTTAATTACAGAAACAGTTTACAAACCACACTTACTCTGTGCTAATGTACCTGTGTGTGTGTGTGTGTGTGTGTGTGTGTGTGTGTGTGTATGTAGGATGCTGCGCAGTAATAAGATCAGCTGTGTCAGTAACAGCAGCTTCACTGGTCTGAGTTCAGTTCGGCTGCTCTCTCTCTACGATAACCTGATCACCTCGATCGCTCCGGGAGCCTTCGACACACTCCACTCTCTCTCCACACTGTGAGTACACACACATGTATCAGAATCAGAATCTCTTTATTGTCATTGTAGCAGCTGTACAACAAAATTTAAAGGTGCAAAAAAGTTCAAGTAAAAAAAAGTAAAAAATTGCAGATGTGCAAATGTAAACATGCTCTTGCACTGTGAAAACATTACACTTTATTAGCTTATTGTATAATAGCAATCTAAATAACATCAGATCTGCCACCGTTTGAGCAGCCCTGTTACCTGTTCAGTCTGCTTAGAAAATCATGTCATTGTCATTTTCATACACATGTAATTTAATATTACAAGTGTATGTGTTCTTTCAAGGCAAGATTAGGAACAGCTGTAATAAACACTGATTTGATATGATATATGTTCAGAGTATGTGTGTGTGTTGTGTTTGTCAGGAACCTGCTGGCGAACCCCTTTAACTGTAACTGTCACCTGGCGTGGCTCGGCGAGTGGCTGAGGAAAAAGCGGATCGTTACAGGAAACCCACGCTGTCAGAACCCCTATTTCCTAAAGGAAATCCCCATACAGGACGTTGCAGCACAGGACTTCGCCTGTGAGGACGGTACGGACACACACGTGTACAGTCACTAATGTACACTGTTCTACATCTCTCTGAAACTGCTGATTAAGGAAAATTAAATGTTACAGTGCAGTGGGATAAGAGGCTTTTATTTAAAGGATTATTCAATGGATTCTTAATTATTTAATTATTTACCAAACAAATTGTTATTTATGGAAAATGTTTTATATATAGTGTTATCTACACATTACATTTTTACTTATAATGCTATTTATCCAACAGATTTTATTGAAATTGTTATTTACATAATAGATTGTTGGTGTTATTTGCATTTTTTATTAAACTTCTACCAAAATGAGTTTTATTTATATTGGTATTAACCCAGTAACATTTTATTTACACTGATATATAACCTGTAGTTTTATTTATACTGTTAATTAACCAATATTATTTTAATCATACTGTTATTTACCCAATAAAGTTTTGTTTATAGTATGATTTAGGCAATAAAGATTTATTGACAGTTATTTGGCTAATGGAATTTTATGTATACTGTTATTTAACTGGTATATTTTTATTTATATGGTTATATTTATAAGTTTCATTATTAATCTCACTTAACTTTTGATTTACTAAATGCAGTGAGGTGTTTTATAGCAAACACATACATAGCATATTCTGTAATAAATGTTTAAGTTTATGTAAAAGTAAAAATGTATTTTTATTTTCATTTAGTGTTTATTCATAGTTTTACAACATCATTTTCAGGATCTTACTGCACACGGTTCAGTTTTTTACTGTCAGTTGCATACTTTTGGCCATGCTCTAATGTGTGTGTGTGTGTGTGTGTGTGAGTAGAGATCATGTTTCTGGTTTCTTGTCCTTAAGCAGGGTGAAGTGTGTAAAGTGTGTGATGATAAAATCTGTCATGCTAAGTTGAGCGTAGCGCTGTGTTAGTTTTAGCTTAAACAAACGCACCCTATCTTACAGTAACAACAACTTTATCACACACACATGCGCGCACACTTTTGAATCTGCATCAAAGAATGCCTGCCTTTGTTTTTAGAACGACAGGAAATGTTTAAATTTTCACAAATATATCTGTGTGTGTGTGTGTGTGTGTGTGTGTGTGTGTAGGTAATGATGAGAATAGCTGTTCTCCATTGGCTCGGTGTCCAGCTGAGTGTTCCTGTTTGGACACTGTGGTTCGCTGCAGTAATAAAGGACTGAAGGTTTTACCAAAAGGCATTCCTAAAGATGTTACTGAGCTGTGAGTGCACACACACACACACACACACACACATACACACTTATGATGTTTATGGGCTGATGTGCAGAATGTAGAGCCTGCCAGACTTTCCACACTTCCACACTGCGGAACGGTTGTCTGCTGCTTCAGCCTTTTTGGTTATTGCTTATATACTGTTCTGTGTGTGTGTGTGTGTGTGTGTGTGTGTGTGTTTTGTTTCTGATAGATATCTGGATGGAAACCAGTTCACTCAGGTTCCTCTGGAGCTCTCCAACTATAAACACCTCACCTTGATGTAAGTTCAACCAGCCAGTATCTCAATTTTGCTGGACTATTTTTGACAGAGTACTTTTGATGAGGTACATTTTGCGGGGTACTTCTGACGGATACTTTCAAAAGGGTATAGCATACTTTTTTAAAGCTGCTTTTGGTGGGATTTCCATATGACAACAGGTTTTAACACTAATGGCTATCTACAGTGTAAATAGTGCACTGCTATTGGACACAGCAGTATTCACCATCCAGACAGAAAAGTGTATGAAGGGATTTAAACATAAAGCCATCAACCTTGAGTGTAAAAATATATCAAAATGAAATAAATTAAAATTTAAATAGTGTCTGCTATCACATGCTGTTGCCATCATTTACATTATTTCTATTTAAAATAAATCCCAGAAAACTGGTTGTTTGTATAACCTCACACACAAAAAAATATTTTTTTTAATTAAGTTGTTCACAATGTGAAATGTGTGTGTGTGTGTGTGTGTGTGTGAGTGCATCTGTGTGAGTGTGTGTGTGTGTTCCTTTAGTTTGTCAAATCTGTTTCCCTGTAAAGCAGAGGAAACACTACAATGTATTTGTTTTTATGCAAATGTAATGCATGAAATTAGCAGGTAATTTATTTAGACTTAACATGTGTTAATAATTTAATATTAATTAACGGAATGATAAATCTGTAACACTGAGATACCCTAATGTAAAAGCATACTTACTGTCTTGTTGCAGCTGAGGATCTGGTTTGTTTTAATTATTTGACTAAAAATCAAAACTATGCTATTGTCCCTGGGCTCGTCTTAAAAACGCTTCATTAACAGGCATCATGAATGCATCTTTAGTGCTCCATCAAAGCTGCATGGTCATGTAACTGCTCCATTCCCTACTGCATGGTTCAGTCCATTTCAGCCCATTAACTGTAGCTGTAATTAGAGATCTATTCTAATTCAGTCCAATCAGAGAGCACACAGTAAACACTCTTCCAGGACTCAATAATCTGACTCTGTAAAATGATAAGATCTGCCTGAGGACTGGATTTTAGAACGTCACTCTTATAATAATAACTAATAACAATAATGAAAGAATAATTCAGTTTGAAATGTGCATTGTTATTATTGGAAATTAATGGGGTTAACTGTAGTTAGTGTCAGAAATTAAATGTTTTATTCAGACAGAAATATTATATTCTACATTATGTTAAATTATGATTTAGATTGCATTATTGCAAAATATTGCATTAGATTACATTAGATTGAACTAATGTGCATGAATGAATCAGATATATGTAAAGCATTGTATTATTTTTTGTGCGTTTTTTGCAGTCATGTTTACAATTAACCGACAGCACTGTCTCTATGTGTTTGTGTATGTATGTGTGTGTGTTTGTATGGTTGCATGCTTTTTTGCAGCGATTTGAGTAATAACCTGATCAGCACGTTGTCCAACAACAGCTACAGTAACATGTCTGAGCTGCTTACACTGTGAGTGTCTTTATTATTATGGTATGTGTGTATGTGTGTGTGTGTGTTGTACTATATTTTAACACTGTTTTATCATCACAGAATCTTAAGCTACAACAGACTGAGGTGTATTCCTGTGAAAGCTTTCGATGGACTTAAGTCTCTCCGGCTACTGTGAGTAAAGTGTGTGTGTGTATGTGTGTGTTATTTCATTTGGCTTAGCTGTAATAATGAGATTATAGAAGAGTGTTCTGTGGTGTTCCTCAAGGGTCTGTTTTAGGCCCCTTATTGTTCTTTCTTTATTCATATTTTAGTGAAATTGTTGTAGCTAAAATAGAGGGCTATAGAATTACAGATTATTAGTATGTGGGGTTGGATGATGGTGTGCTGCCTTGGAAAGTGAAAAGGTGCTTTTATCAGATATAACATGAGTGAGATACTTTTCAACCAATCAGAATGTGTGGGTGGAGCTAACAGTTAAGTGTGAGTGTGCGATGGGTTGGTCAGTACTTCTGCAACTATATGATTCATAAAATCAAATTTAGACTAATTTTACCTATAGAATTATATCACTGCAGTATTCAGTCTGTGCCACAACCTCAGAAAAAAACTAAACATGATTATAAACAAATGAATGAATCATCAGTTATTTTTTATTTTTCCAGATTACTTACCCTTACTCACACCTCCTTCTCTATCGTTCTCTCTCTTCTCTCTCTCTCGGCAGCTCTCTTCATGGTAATGACATTGCAGTGATTCCGGAGGGAGCCTTTAAGGACCTCTCTTCTCTCTCTCACCTGTGAGTGGACATTTACATCCTTTATTTACTTCAGGGTTTCATTTATATTAAACAAAATGTTCCTGCATTAGCTGGTAATTAGCTGGCAAGAAAAAAAAACACACATATATTAAACTGACTTGGAGAATTTTTATGTGGAATTCTGTAGCTTCAGTGTTGGAGTTGTCCAAGGTGTGAAACCTTTTTATTTATTATAATTATAATCCATTTTCAGCCACTAGACACATGCAATGTGACTGAACAAACCGAAGGAAGTATATAATGTGTGTATGTATATATTCACAGGTTGTTTCTGTCATCAGTTAAATTTGAATACAAATTAATATAAATACAATTAAAACAGTATAGTATTACAATATGCACAAGTAAACACAAATACAATAAAATAACAATGGAAAAACATCAGAATGAATTAAAATAACCATACAAACACAGCACAACATTTAATTAAACATACATACAGTAAAACACTATATAAGTAGAATGCATGTAAATAAACTGTAAAAACACTATTAGAATAAAGACAAAAAACAAACACAGTAAAACACAATATAACATAATGACAGACATACATACAGTTAAAACACTATATACATTGGAATGTTTTCATTTAATGATTTATTAGCTTTTTGGACAAAGGCTCATTTGAGCTTGTATCCATAGATTAAGCCCCTCCCCTTTACTATGGTAGGTTGCACCTGGAGGCCTAGTCTTGACCTCTGACACTGGTAGCCACTAGTTATGTACTGTTTGTTTGTTTACCTATGTTTGCTGCAGTGCTCTGGGGGCGAACCCTCTGTACTGTGACTGTGGGATGCAGTGGCTCTCTGAGTGGGTGAAGAGCGGCTACAAGGAGCCGGGTATCGCCCGCTGCGTCGGACCTGCGGACATGGCAGATAAATTACTGCTGACCACACCCTCCAAAAAATTCACCTGTACAGGTAAACAACTCTCTCTCTCTCACACACACACACACACACATAGAACTAGTGAGGACCACAAGCAGCCCTTTTACCTTATTGTGGGTTTGCGGTCACTTTACTCTGTCTGACAGAAGTTAGTCAAGTTTTTTTTTTTTTACTATTTCATGAAATGCATTATCCCAAGTAACACAGCTTGATTGGTGCGTTTGTAGAGGTGCCGGGGCCTTGTGGTTTTCCTGTGCCAGGTAAGGCAGCAAATCCCTAAGATCAGTAAGCCTCTCCCCCTGTATCTGCCCCGCCCCTCTGGACCTGGCGTGACCTTTGACCTTGACTTGTCTGGATCATACTGTCCTTCTTGTGCTCTGCCTACATATATCCCTCATCGTGTGTGTGTGTGTGTGTGTGTGTGTGTGTGTGTGGTAGACATATTAAATGACAGAAGCTATAGTTTAAACCTTCATTGTTTCAAGGCCATAATGCTAAATTAGTAAATATAGTTTGATTTTATTTTATCTCAAAATAGACAAATGGATGAATGAGGATAAATGTATATTATTGATCATTTAATAAATTCTTGTGCACATCATTATTCAAATATTGATGAAAATACCTAAAAATACTTGTTAGCAAGTAGTTTGTAATATGAATTTAAAACATTGTCTTTGCAGCATACAAAAAATGAGAGCGGATTAAAAGAACACAAGTTTCTGGGAGTTAGAGTTAAAGTTAATATTTACTTTTCGAAACAGACTGCTTAGGTTTTCTATTTTTTTCTGGTGTCTAAGACTTTTGCATGGTACTATAGGTAAACTCAGTTGAAACACGAAATTGTCTCCTGAAAAATTCATACATCTATCTTAAACTTCAAATGTTTATGGCTGTGCACTTTTTTGTAGCATTCACTTAAGTTAAAAGATAAGGTCACACCAGAAATGAAGTTGAGCACACTGTCAGTTGGACACAGAAACATAATTTACTGAACATATAAAACTAATCTGGGATGGCCAGTCAGTCTTTTTCTTAAATGTGCAACTCCTATCCACTATTAGCCTTAACTAAACCACTTCAGCAGTAATTTTATTAATGTATCTGTAAGATTTATATCCACCTCTCTTACCAACCATTGGTCTTGTTTTTGTCTTTGTGTCTCTAATTCTGAATCTGATTTGAATCTCATATGTAGAATGTGAGGGAATGAGTGAGTGTGTGTGTGTGTGTGTGTGTGTGTCGCTGAATGAATGTGTATGTAGGAGATTTTTAAACTCTATTCTCTTTCTCTCTGTCCCTCTCTCAAACACACACACAAATGTACACACAGGTCCACTAGACATCAGTATCCAGGCAAAGTGTGACCCATGTTTGTCAAACCCCTGCCAAAACAATGGTACCTGCACCAACCACCCCATTGACTTCTACAGGTGCACCTGTCCGTACGGATATAAGGTACACACACACAAATGAGCCCATCTGCCACCTGAATGTAATGTAATCGTATACGAAGAAAACATTAACTATGCCATACTGTTTGTGTGAGAACAGGGTCAGGACTGTGAGGAACCCATCCATGCTTGCATCAGCAACCCCTGTCAGAATGGAGGAACATGTCACCTAAAGGACGGAGCAGAAAATACACACTGGTAAAACAAACCTTCGTCATCACCAGCAGCAGATTAACCTTCACCAAAACCATTAAAATGAACATTGGGTCATTGGAGTCGTTATTGCTGTCCTTACTCTCACAGGGCCCTTTAATTGGAAGATGGGTTAGTGGCTTAATTAGTTAACAAGCATTAGTCAGAGCCCATCCATAACAGAAAAGGGTTTTATTATTTTGCTGAAAAATCTTCTCTAATAATGAAGAAGTCCGTTATTCTTATATGATCTGTCTCTGGCTATCTATGTCACACAAACACACGTTAAAAAAGCCTAATCGACACCGTCACTCACACACACACACACATTTCATTAAGCAATAAGGATTCTAAGTGGTTTTAGTGTGTGTGTGTGTGTGTGTGTGTGTGTGTGTGTGTGTGTGTGACATAGTCGGCTATGCTTCTGTAATCACTTTCTCTTTGTCTCTCCCTCTATGTCACATACACACACTTAATTAAGCAATAAGGGCTCTTAAGTGGTAGTCATCTGTGTGTGCTGAATAGTGTCCACTTCATTAAACCAATGGAACACACTGTCTCTCATAATGATCACCCTCTTACACTATAATGAGAGTGATAAAGTGCTAAAGCAACACACACACGGATTAAAGTTCCATAGAGCTTATGGACCGTTAAAAATAAATCAATAACAGCAGTTTTGGAGTCTGTTTTCTTGCTTTTAATGGAGGAATAGCAGTGTGAAGTACTGTTGTGTCATTCGTGATTTTTTAAGAGTGATTTTCCTAAGAGGAAGTGAAAATACACACACAGTCTCCTCAACATCCTCATCCCAACACACTCAAGATTCTCTCCTCCGCACATGTCCAAACTAACGCAATCTTTCCGCTCTGACTATTCCTCCAAAAGGTTCAACTCTAGCTGTCCCGCTAATAAACATCCCTTAATCCTAAAGCGAACTGTTTTATACTTACTATTGCAAATGTGTCATTCTAAATCTATCATTTATAACTGATCATTCCAAAGCCATCATTCCAAAGCCATCATTCCACACAGACTGTTCCAAACTAACCATCCTAAACTTACAATAACATACTGGTTATTTCAAACTAGCTGTTCCACACCAGCCATTCCCAAATCGCTTTTCCAAATTAGCTAATCTGATTTTTCAAAACTAGCTATTCAGAACAAACCATTCTAAACTATCTGACAACACTGACCTGACTATTCCAAGCTGAACATTCTGAACGGACCAGTCCAAGACAGACCAAATGGGCCACTCTCAACCTTGCCATGTCAAACTCACTATTTCAGTCTCAGTATTCCAGTCTGACCATTTCAATCTGAACATTCTACTCTGACCTTTTCAAACTAATTGTTTCAGACAGACTATTCCAAACTGTTCGAAAATCACAGTTTCAAACACACTTTTCCAGACTTACCATTGTAAAAATCTGCTTTGTGTGTGTTCTCAGGTGTGTGTGTCCCGAGGGCTTCGAAGGAGAGGAGTGTGAGATTAATATTGATGACTGTGAGGATAATGACTGTGAGAACAACTCCACCTGCGTGGATGGAATTAACAACTACACTTGCCTCTGTTCACCTGAATATACAGGTAACACACGCGCACACACACACACCATTTTCAATTAGTTAATTGAGATTAATTAACGTTGGTGGTGTAGGTGGAGTTAGAGTTAACTATTCTCAGTTACTGAATTAGCTAGTGTTAGCTAGAGTTAGCAGGTGCCAACTGTTTTCTATTAGCTGAGTTAGCAAGTGAGATTAGCTGAGCTAGCTATTATCAGTTAGCTAAGTTAGCTATTTTTGTTAGCCATACCTACCTGACCATTCTAAATGGAACTTTGTTAACTGTCTAATCCAAGACAGACCAAACTCTACGTTTCAGTTAGCTATTGTGAGCTATTTTAAGTTAACTGAGTTAGATAATCTGAGCAATTCTAACCCTTTTTGAAATGTAAACTTTGCTAGTTAACTATTCCTCCAATAATGAACACAGAGCCAAAATAACCAACTAGTCATTTTTATTAACATGTCAACTATGTGCATCTGTAATTTGGGTAACTCTAATGCAGTAGTTACCAAGAACGAGCTATATTGAGCTAGCTTAGCAGTTTG
>JBBPDC010151829.1:0-20919 GCA_037974485.1 Hemigrammopetersius urotaenia | reverse complement strand
GGTTAAATAGTTGACTCAGATTTAAGCTGTTTTTCAGGTAAGAAACAGTCATGGAATTCTTAAGCACTGATGTACGTTGCTCTGGATAAGAGTGTCAGCTAAATGCCGTAAATGTAATGTAAATGATACCCAGGCTTGAAACAATCAGCCACAAAGCCTGCGCTGCACAAGCCACATGAACGCACTGATGCAAAATAAATAGGCTATAATGTGGTCGAACATAGGAATACAGGATATACTCAAACGCAGCCCGTGTGGACTTTGCTGGCTCTCACAAAGAATACAGATCATACTAGCTGAAAATAAATCCTCTGATTGCTGATGAGAGTGACAGAAACTAATGAGACTGTGATTGTGACCCAGGCTGATTCTAATCATGTGCTCCTATCCTTGACTGCATGATAGTGAAGGATTTATGGAAATTTATTTGTTTTTTTTTTTATTCCAGGGGTTCCCAATCAACTCGTGGCCTCCACATCCAGCCACAAAAACTTTCAAGTTCACAAGAATATTTAATTGAGCTGGTAATTAAAAATAAGTCCTGCCCACTGATGAATGGGTTAGAAGGGCCTAACAAATGATGAGAACGAGTCTGTAATTATGAGGTAGGTGGACCTAAAGACATGGTTTGTCAGTGTGAGCTTGCTTTTTTTTGCAGACACCTGTTTTCTTTTGTTGAGATAATCCATTGATCCACATAATTACACCAACTATTACACAATTATATACTTTACAAGTTAACTCAACATCAGCGGAGCTGGAGGCGTGTACTGATACTTGTATGTAAGAATGCGAATGTCACACTTTATTTGGAAAAAAAAATGCAACCTGGCATATATTCCCATAATGAATATACATTAGCATACAGCTTGAGCTCTGAATGCATACAAAGTCGGTACAGACGGAACTGAAAGAAGAAGAAACTTCTGCAAACGTAATGAATTAGAAACACAAACATTAGAAGGAAAACAATAGATAAAAATAATGCACTTTTGATTACTCAGAGGAGGTACAACAATGCTGGTAATGTACACAGGCAGGGGGGTAAAATATTTGCTGCTATACGATGCAGACTCTAAAGCTTTCTTTCTTTAGTGGTATGTCAGCACGGGACAGCTGAACTAGCTTAATGACCCAACAGAACTGACCCAGCAGAGTGGTTAGTGGTCCAAGTGGTCACTTTGTCCATTCCCATGAGAAACCCCTCGGTGAGATGAAGTAAGTCTATCTTTGGGGGTCTGTGTGCTAAAAGCAGGTGGCCCAGCACTATCTAATCTTCATAAGCTCAGGGGCTTCTGCAGCCACTGCTTTTTGTTCCACATGAAATTCGTCAGTATCTGCTTTGTTGCAGGCCCCTCCTGCTACTTATTTCAGCCCATTTCTACTGGAAATTCAGGTAGCGCACCCAGCGGCTATCCCCAGTCTCCCCCACTTGGGCTTTGCAACCCCAGCAATGCCTTTGTGCATATAGTATGGCTGTCGAATGAACCTGTCTCTGATTTTCCTGTTAGATTGTTCCATGAACTCAACACACGTGTTTTATTCTCAAGTCTACCATACCAGAATCCACTATCACATTCTAGAACATTCCAGAAAGCCTCAGTCTAAGAAAGGCAATGCTGGGTTGCCAGATTGTCGGCACAGTTGTTGTACCCTACATGTATGAGAAACTTTCAACTCTTGCACTGATTCACTGGTAACACGCCGAGCCTCAGTTAAGTGACTTGCATATGTTGCCCTCTAGTGGTTGAAACCTGCAGATTCTGCCTCTGTACTATCACATTCCATGCACTTCAATGCCCTCTAGTGTTTCACAGTCAATTCTTATTTTCAATAAGAACACATTTGTTGATACCTGCAACTGTACTGGAGGTTATTTCACAAAGCAACTTAAAGTAAAATATTTACAAGAATATTTGTATGACACTACCAGGCCTGTTGCAATTATTAGAAGAGCACAGATACTTGAAATGATTGTATTTTTTTCCACAGTCATATTGCATCACAACCCAGGAGAAGGTAAATGTGGCATATTTAAATAACTTGAGTCGAGGCAAATATATATATACACCAATCAGCTACAGCATTAAAGGTGTTAAAATGAAAGACTGCACAAGGTGTTCTGTGACATCTGACACCTGGTGGCAGGAGATCCTTCTCACGGATGTCACTGCCATTTAGTAAATAGTGTTAAAATGAAGGGGTACACTTGGTCTGCGGTAATGTTTAGGAAGCTGGTACATGTCACTCATCCATATGAATGCCAGGACTCAAGATTTCCAAGCAGAACGCTGCCCAGAGCATCACACTGCCTCTGCTGGCTTGTCTTCTTCACAAAGTGCATCCTGATGCCACGTTTTCCTAAGGTAAGCGATAAACCCAACCATCCACATGATATAAAATACATCAACCGTTAGACCAGGCCTCCTTCTTCCATTGCTCCATGGCCCAGTTCTGATGCTCGCGTGCCCATTGTAGGTGCATTTGATAGCAGACAGCGGTCTGGCATAGGCACTCTACTCCACATGTGTTCTGTCACCTTTTTATCAAAGCCAGAATTAACCTTTTCAGCAATTTGTGCTACCAAAACTTTTCCTTGGCATCAGACCAGATGGGTTAGTCTACGCTCTTCATGTGTACGCATTCGCCCTGCAACCAGAAAGTCCGGGTTCGATTCCCAAGACCACTAGGCACTGCTGAGGCACCCTGAGCAAGGTACCGGCCCCACGCACTGCTCCCCGGGCGCCGTGTTCCTGGCTGCCCCTGCTTCACTTGGTGAATGGGTTAAATGCAGAGGTTGAATTTCGTGCTGTTCACACTGTGTGTAGTGGTGCGTTCATGTATGACAAATGGTCACTTTCACTTTCACTTCACTGAGACTTGGGTACCCCTGACCCTGTCACCCGTTTACCGGTTGTCCTTCTTTGGACCACTCCAACCCTGAAACGCCCCAGAAGACCTTTGGGAGATCCTCTCATCCAGTCTAGACATCACAATTTAACCCTCGTCAAAGTCCCTCACATCCTTATCTACCCCTATTTTTCCTGCTTCAAACACATCTACTTCAAGAACTAACCATTCATTTGCTGCCTAATACATCCCTACCGTTGACATATGCCACTGTGACAAAACTCATTCTGTAACTGTTGAAATGCATGAGTGAAGTACATCATTTTGTTTTAGTACATCGTAGCCAACAATTTGCCCAAGGTTGTGCTATTAAACCTTCATAAAATAAAGAAATGGACAATTAAATCAACAGTCACAATTAATTATAAAGCAATAAATCATCAGCTTAAATTTGCTCACCTGTGCCGATCAGATCTACATGAGAACTGTCCTAATGTTCTGATCAGCAAATGTGACTGATAACTCTTCAAAACGCAAATGAAACTGAACAAGTGAGCAGCAAGAAATGAGTGAAATGGGCTCTGCAAGTTGAAGACAACCCTGTGTCTGTGGCTCATTAAAAGAAATATCCAGTTTTAAAATGAAACTGGAAGGTTCTTATTCACTTTACTGCTGGATGTGTATCCAGGGAATGCTGATGTGGCCAATTGAACGAATTGACAGACGAACAGACTTGTGAGCGAACACAAAGACAAATGGAAGGGTGGAAAGCTGGACAACAGGAAAATAGATGAAACATCTTGGTAGTGCAGTAATATATGTGTTCACTTTGTCCCACTGAAGCACAGACTGCCTGTGGGGGGAACACATTTGCAATAATGGGTGGGACAACATGCATCAACCTTGTGATTGGTGAGTGAACCCAAGTGTTACCCAAGAGTAGGACTGCCCAGTTCACTCTGAAAGAGGAGAATGTTGGCATTTAGTGGACACTGAAAGGACAGGACATACTTGTAATACGTGCCAATAAGATTAACCTACTTAGAAAAACAAAACATGAGCTTGGGTCCCTGGGGCTTTAAGCCAAAAGCGGGGACTGACCAAAACAGATGTTTCTTTCTTCTTTTCCTCATTTTTGGCTCATCTAGTTCAAACTGCACTTTAAACCCACCAGTCAGTAGATGCAGGCTTTTAATCCTAACTCCTATAACCTTGTACTACCTTCTAATGAATTATTTTGCATAATTTTCCTTTGTATTTATCGAAAAACAAGTCAAAGAATATGGGCAGAGCTTTGTGAAATAACCTCACCAAGTAGGAACATAACCTACCATTAAACTTTCCCTTTAAAGCTGTGAACATACAGGTGCATGGCAAGCAAAATCCCCCCGAATGCCTTCATGTGTAATACTGATTTACGAAGAACATACAGAACATTTAATGGGCTACACCGAGACAGTCCTTCTAAACGGGCCAGTTCAGGATTTGATCTGTATGATCTGTATAAATCCACTATAATTTGCATGTCTTTTCCATGTATGTCAACTACAATTTTCATGTATCTTTTGTGCAATCCACCTTTATTTGCACATCTTTCTATGCATATTCGCCACCAGAGCCGACAACACCACCACGGTCATGTAGAGTTGTAAACAATTTTGGATCTTTGAGGTTCCAGTCTGGTTGAGCTGTGTGCTGCAGTATGATCAACATCTGCTGGTACAGGTGGGATTATACAAAACTTGGCTGCTGGTTTGGGGGGTCACTTCTTAACTGGTCAGCTTGAAGTGTGAGTAGCAGTTGAAGTAAATTCGAGCAAAAGCAATACAAAATCCAAGCCGCGTCCTCCAGGCGAAAAAAAGCGCATGCTCTGGAGAAATCTTCATGCTTAATGAGGCGGTGATCAGCAGCACTTCTGAGTCAGACAGCTCTGAGTCAGTTTCTTTTTTTTCCAGTTGAGAGTGAAAAAATAGATTGAGACATTCGCTTTCCGCTTGCTCCCGCTCTGCAGGGGAATCTATTAAATCGGGACTTGGGGTGTTCTAAATTTGCTTTATCTATAAAAAAATAACAGCCTCCATTTTCCGCAAAGCAGTCAGGTGCAGGGGGGGTTGGAATTCTGGGTCGGGGAGGGTGTGAGTGAGTGTGTGTCTGTCTGTGTGTGAGATCAGAAGTTGCTAAAAATCTCGTATTTCTTATTCCAGTCCATCTGGGGTGCTCTCTTCTTGGCGCGCTTGGCGTGGGCCTTCTCTTTGGCCTCTGCTGCTGTGGGGCTCAATCTCAAGCCGATCTCAGCAAAGGGGTCCAGCAAGCGGCTCCCGCCATCCTCTGAGTTCTACACACACACACAGAAACATCACATGTTATTATATGTGTCAAGAATGTGGTGCACATTTTACACAATAAACACGTCAAAGGTTTTGGGACATGCTGCCCAAGCCTCCATTCATACTGTTTTATTTTAACTGGAACAATAAGCACTTGCAAAATCAATACATCAAATTATTGATATCAACATTTATGTCATTTAAAGAAGCTGGGATGCAACTGAGGAGGTGAAGGGTCCTTTTTATGTGTTACACAGTTCAAAACAGAACAGTGTAACAAGGCCACTTCACTTAATATTCATTGAAATGAATACAGGCTAAATACTCTTCAGCTCACTAACTGAGTTTACACAGAGATTGAACAGATACTAAACTAAAAAACAGCAGAAAGGATATTTTACTGATGTTTTTAAACAGTGCATGCTGTCTGACTTCATCTGCACTTTTCTGGAACTGCATGCATGCAATAAATTACAGGTAACCATTGACAGTGTTGAATAACCCAGTAGCATTCACCAAAAATGGACAGATTCTACTCTTTTTCATGTTGTAATTGAAGTATTCTTCTGAATGAAACATTCTTTAAATAACGTATCAGTGCTGAAAAGTCTGCGGTTACGCCTGTCAGTCATTTTAAAAGACATTCCCCAGCGGCACTTGGGCTGCGCTGCTTTTCTTGCCCACTGCCTTTTCCATCTCCCTCTTTGCTGACAGTGCTGACAATGTTGAATAACCCAGTAGAATTCACGAAAAATGGACAGATTCGGCTCTTTTCCATAGTGTAATCAAAGGATTCTTTAAATAACGTATCGGTCATAAATTGGAGCACACTGAGACAACAGTCTAGCTTTCGGGGTTACTGTCTTGGCTTTATAGAGACAAAACAGTACAAAAACAAAAGGCAAACATTTGCAAATGTACACATCAAAACTAATGCCGCTTGCTTTAAAGTTAAAGTCTCAGTGTTAAGTCACACAATCTGTAAAATCTGATGTAGAAAAACCTCAAGGCATTAAACTAACAATAAGAATGAAGCATGTTTCTGATGGCCATTTTCTCAGCTGTACAACAACTTACATACAGGACAACTCTCTGCTGTGTCTCTTAAATGACAAAAGACAAGGACTTAATATGATTCCCAAAGTCTTTTTAAGAGTGCTGACATGAAAAGGGGATAAAATACGTGGTGGCTGATAATTAGTAGTACTTTAGCCTTTAGTCTTTGCACAGGAATTATCAAGAAGAGAAATTTGGAGAAAGTATCTAAACATCATAACCTTTAATACAGCTCTGGAAAAAATAAGAGACCACTGCAATTTATTGTTAAATCAGCATCTCTATGAGCATGACAACCACTCCATGGCAGTGTCTGTTAAATTCCTACACAAGCACCTCATTCTGCTTTATGAGGTACTGATTAGTGATCACCTGAATCAAATCCTATTTAATGAGGAAAAGTACAAAAACACAGCTGCAATCGACACTCTCCTGTCGCAATGAGACTAAAACAATACTAGAAGCTGGTTAGAGGTAATTATTGCCATTTTGTTTAAGAGAGAACAGGAGATTCAAGTTCTGTAAACACTGCATCATTTCTTTTATTTTGGTGTTTTGTCATTTGCTTTAAAATGATGCTTTAAAGAACAATATTTTTACTTGGAGATTGTGAGATTGTCAACAGTTCTTAAGGCAAAGCTGTTCAGGTCAATACTTGCACCTATAAAAGATAAAACCTTTTCTGGAGCTGTATATTATTATAAACCTACAAAGACAACAAGCTGATTAAGCATTTTGACAGAGCAGCTGCATATCAAACCAAATGAAAAATTAATTACAATTTCTAGCAATGAGACAGTTATCATGCAGTCATTTCACTTTCTCTCTCTCTCTCTCTCTCACACACACACACACACACACACACACACACACACACACACACACACACCTGCGTGCTGGTGTCCTGGCTGCTGCGGTCTGAGTGTGTAGACTGGGATGTAGAGCGGCCGTTGACGTGAGGACTGGGCGAGCCGTTTGTAATGGACTGAGTCTCAAAACCTGAACCAGAGAACATAGGCAGTCACTCTCCTGTCCTCCACCAACATCTACTTCAACACATTCTTCTAGGACATGCCCGGATTTTGTTTATTTTCTACACACATATTCATGCAAACGTTTCATTTGTATGAACAACTTCACTACATGCTTCCTTTTAGAAAATTGTGAACTTGTGCATTGCATCTAAAATAACTGACAAAAGCAAGTCTGTCTGAAACAATGTATCAGTTCAACAGAATCCAAAGAACATTTGCGTTGTCCAGTGCTGACTGTATTTACAGAACATTTAAATTGATCCCGAAAAAGTCTAAAGAACCTGTAAAATATGTAGAACATAATTTTTAGAAATGTCATCAACACAAGTGCATTATGTTCCTGAGGAACTACAGACTTGCACTCAAGACCGAAGGGCTTCTCTGTGGTTAGACTGATCTCCTGTCAGTCATTTTAAAAGACATTCCTCACTTGAGCTCCGCTGCTAACCCGCTGCCTCTCTCTTCTCTCTCTGCACTTCATCTCGTGTCAGTGTCAAACTAACAGTTAAAGAACTGTAGGATCATGCCTTTGACATGGCTGCCGGTGGGAGTGATGCCCAGCTTTTTGAAATGCTCGTCTGTATCCGGATCCACCACCAGCAAGCGCGTCTCATCCCCTCCGCGCTTGATGAACGCCACCACCTCAGCATGTCGCATGCTTTCAATGTTTACCTCATTCACCTGTAACAGAGAGAGAGAGAGAGACAGAAAGGGAAAAAGAGAAAGACAGACAGACAGAGAATGGGAGAGGGAGGCAGCGAGAGAGGGAGAAGGAGAGGAAGAGAGAGGGTGAGAGACACGGAAAGAGAAAGAGATAGAGAGAGAGAAAGCAAGAGAGGCACACGAGAGAGAGAAGAGCGGGGAGAGAGAGGGAGACACAGAAAGAGAGGGTTGTCAGATTTACTGTCAGATTTAATTCTTTATTCTCCTCCACTCTTACACAGACTCCCTGTCATTCTCCCGCATAACCAGTCAACGAGCAAGAAAAAACATGAAAGTTGCACTATATAAACTATAAAGAAGTTTGTAGTCACAGTAATTCTTCTGAGCTTCAATTTGTTCTGTTCACATCATGGTCACACTGGGACTTTGCCACCAGATGGCGCCCCATCCTGTTCTCATTCTCCTAACGCTGCCAGAGTTGAGAAGAAGCGTGGAAATAGGTCGGATATTTTCCACTAAACTGTCACGATGGTTACTTCTTGCTTTTAAATTTAGAGAGCAACAGAGAGTGTAATAAAGTTTTTTTTCAGACATAAAGTATAGCCAGACTGTCGCAGAGTGGCACGTGTTCTGATGTTCACTCAGGCTTACAAACCTCCCTTCTCCTCTTTGGTGTCTTTCACCAAAATGTGCTTTTTTCTCTCTCTTTAGCCCTTAGTCGCCCCTCTTTTCTCTTTTAGTCGCTTAGCAACTGGTTTGGCGGTGGGATCGGATTCACCGGATGGAAGAAGGGAGAGAGCAAAGGGGAACGGAATTAGGTCTGAAAATCTAATCTTCAAAAAAAATAAATAAAAACACAGCACAACCACCTCAAAACTACACAATGTTATCTTATGTGAGAAGGCCTTTTTTTTTAAATATCAGAACATTTTCAGCACGGTTGAAAAGGACCTGAGGGCAGGTAGCACAAAGCCATCAAATATTGATGGTGAGGCTGCTGTTGTGGCAATAAGGCGGGTTTCAGGTGACAGTGCCCTGTGGGGGTGAAAGGGGGAGAGTGTGTGTGTTTTCTTCCGAGGAATCAATGAGCAAAAAACAAAAGAAAAGAAAACAACACAAGTTTTCCTACAGTAGATCAGCCAAAGCATGCTTTGTGTCCAAAGTTACTGCTTTTGAGTTGAAGCTACAAGGCAAACCCCTATTGCTCACCAACTAGAACCATATAATGCCATAATCTTGTGCCAAACCAGACAAAATAATATCAAACAGACGTGCTCATTTTGCTGCTCTTTTCGTTTCCAATGCTGATTTAACAACCATCAGGCAGATTTAATACTACTTTGATTGCTTGTTAAATAGGCTAGTTATACGTAGATCTAAGCAACAGCAGCTGGCTCCAGTCTTGCAAGATTTGTAATAGATTGGATCAATACAGAGTTCTGCATCTCTGCCCAATAACTCCAATAATCCAGTCACAAACACAACAGGGTGAATTTAGCTACATCAGGACAGTTTCTTGTTATATCTTCTTATCACTTCTTATATTTCTATCACTAAGGAGTCTCCTTTCTTTACGCAAGAAAAGAAAGGAGGTGTCCAATATTTTGACACATCATGGTTCCCTATCATGTTGTATTTGACATAAAAAAGTTTTCATTGACAGCATGTTTGGTCTTTTAAGACCCAGTTTCTTTAGTGCTGGCATCTGCTTTTGACCACAACAACATATTAGAAAGAACATTGTGAACTAAATCACTTGTTTTTCTCAACATTATATATAAGGTATGCTTATATATGTTATACATATATTTTTATGGTTGTTCTATATTATGTATAAACCTATGATTATGTGTTATGCTAGCATAATGATTTACTATGTCAACAGGCCTATAAAAATAGACAATTAAGGTATTAAACTAAATATTCAGTTCACCAACAATTCACCAGCATCATCAGCTAGTCCTGAGGAGGCAGTCGAAGATGAAGAAAGAAAATGAGGCAGAAGGAAAAGAGCCAAGAAGAGCCAAAAGCATGCTTCTGACTGTAACAGTTGAGTGTGTGACTACTGCCTACATCAGCAAAACGTACAGAGCTCTGTAGGCCTTACAGGAAACAGTATGTGTACAGTACATGCTATGAAGATGAAGTGCAGATCCAAAAGAGACATGAGCATAACAACCTGTAGCACTCAGATAGACTAAGAGAATAAAGACAGACCAAGGCTGCAGAGATTAGTCGACAAAGTCAATTCTTAAGTATGCATGTCGACTTTTACTGCTTCTCTTAGTGTAAAGTGACCATAATGACATATGTGAACACACCACAGCACACAGCACATTTGTGATGTTTTTCACTTGTTAAACTAAATAAAAAAATTTCTAGAAATGTCTAAAAAAGTAAGAAACCCCACTGTATTATATTGTATTAGTTAATATATCAATTTCTGTTCTCACAGAATTGCTGTGTTGTCTTTATGGGACTTTTGACAGCTTGCATTCACATGTAATCACTTCTCAAACAAAGTGGATGTATTACAAGGACTTATAATGTACAAAGGACAAACATGGTCATTCTGACACACTGCAGTACACTACAGGAAGTGTAGGGGGCAGTACTAATCGGAAGTCACTTTGGATAAAGGCGTCTGCTAAATGCCATAAATATTAACAGTAGGTGATCAATTTATTGGCTTTGCATGTATTCAAGTTTAGGACTAATCCTCTTACAGGAAGGAATAAGAGAGAGAGAGAGAGAGAGAGAGAGAGAGAGAGAGAAAGAGAGAGAGATAATTAGATGAAATGAGCAGGTCTTAAGCACACCATCTCAGAAACAGGACACTGGAGCTCTGATAATCTCTCTCGCTGATCAAGTAAAGATGACACTCATGTTTGTCAAGTCGTTAGGTCAGTGTTCTTTGTCTTTCCTTTCGCTACTTCCCTAATACACGACTCCCTTTCAGCCTCTCAGTCAGTTACTCTCTCTCTCAGGCAAGTGTGAAGGATGGTAGCACGCTGGTAGTCGGCCTCCATGCTTTAACTCAAAATCAATCAGGCGAGAAACAGAGCCAGGGTGGCGGGAGAGGACATGAGAGAGTGGGATAGAGGGGGAGGGGGAGGGAAAAACAGAGCCACCTCAATAGCAGGACCATGACACAGGCCATGAGTGCCTTGGTGAGGAATAGAGAAGGAGGGGATACAGTACTCTGGTGGGAAGCTGCACAGTCTCTGTGGGCCAGAGTGATCTGTTATAGTGCCCAGCAGCAGTAATAGTAAAACTCCTACTGGAGTAACAAGACAATTCACGCTGGAAACATGAAGAGGGGCCTACAGTTTTACACTAAATCAACTGGTTACCACCACTGATTCATTACTGCTTTATAGTGCATCAAGTTTGAGATTTTTGTCTATAAGTGTCTTACATGCAGTTCTTTTTGCTTAACTCAAGGAATTGTTGGATTTTTATTTGTCTAAACCAGGTTTTCTAATTATATGTTCAACTCTTGCTAGCAAGGCCTACTACAGTTGTAACAAAGTAGCCTGATTCAAGTTATTTAAGCTAACCTCTATTATATCTGTATACTGGTTTAACGAAAACCATTTATTTCAAAAAGGGCATTTATTTGGGACCATGTCTTAGTCAACACACTGTTCATCTGAGAAAGAGAAGATTAGCATTGTAGAAAATGTATGTGTGTGTATTAATGTGTGTGTGTGTGTGTGTGTGTATGTGTGTGTGTGTGTGTGTGTGTGTGTGTGTATGTCTGTGTGTGTGTGAGGTGAATGTAACCTTCTAGCTTGAAGCAGAAGTTGCTTGGAACTTCAACCCAAGTTCTTAGTTCTCTCCCCTCCACAGTCATACATTGAAGGTATGGTTTTCTTAATTGATGTTTTGGTAAATCTGGTAACATGCTGACAACCTAATGATACAAAACACAAGCAAAAATGCAAAAATGGAAAGGCCTTTACTCTGGTCTGAAATAGTTAATCAAAGACGTTTAAACGACTGAAGGAGAAAGAGGTGAACATATTCTGGTCATACACCCACTAATAACAGCATGCTTCCTTTTGAAAGCCCCACTGATGCCTCACATAAACACAGAGAGGGCTATGAGTGGGTGCTGGAGCTGTGGAAGGGTCTGCCACAGACAGAGAGATTTACATTTATCCTCTCTAACCCTGAAATGTCTCATGAAGCTCTGACTGTCTAACCCATGTTAAGGGCTCTCTTCTCAAGGAAAGACCTACTGAAGGAAATAAAGTGGGCAAGACAGGCATTCGGTTGGCACTGCAATGTAACCAAATTACCACTAACCTAATCTTATTTAGGAGTAGTGCATTTCAATTGACAACCAAAAATGTGTATATTTAAGAATGTAGGTGTCTCTAGTAATTCACGGAAATGAAAAATTCCAAAGTGCAAGAGCTTGTTATACATGAAACCTACAAGAACGTGAAACCAATTAAAGTGAAGTATAGTTGTAATATGTGCTTGCACAGAAAGCATAAAAAAGCATTTATATGCGTGTGCATGCACGTGCGTTATGTATACACAGCTGGGAATGAGGGGTATTACTATAAACATGAAGTGAGAAAATACAAACTAAATGCAACACTGTGCATTCACGTTTTTCAAGGTCAAATATGAATTCTTGCAAATTAGTGACATATAGATATATAATACTACTAGGGATGCACAGAATATAAGGCCAGTAGTTTTAATGCACCCGAAACAGTGATGACACAATCAACAACCACAACCTGTACGTGCCAGATAGGATTAGAGTCAACATGTCTGCCGTGTGGGAACATTTCGATATATCTAAGAAAGATACGCGGAAAGCCGTTACATTTCTAGTGGGGGTTCATTTGTCATATAAAATCAAAACATCTCGATCGACCAAAGAAGAGGCAAGACCCTTCGAGCACACCCACTCCGTCTGTGGGGGACATTTTTGAAAAGGTAAAAAAGTTTTCCAGTGATTACAGTTAAGATATGGGCTGCCAGTCTTTGTTTTAATACACTAGTTTGTTTTAGGCTTACAGTTTTTAAACAATTTAAAACACTTCTAAATGCACTTTGTTCATGCACGTTGTTCAGAACATTAAAATGCACCTGAATTCACTTGTTTTGTCAGAGAAGATATTTCATTTTACAATCTTTCAGCTATCTTCTTTTTAGGCTATTCATGAGTGGGTCCAAGTCAATTTTTTCCCCAATTTTATTTTATATTGTGCATTCAATGCTAAATCTTTGAATGCTAAATAAATATTTTCATAGTTTTGTAACGGATTTATTCTTTGAACCATGGATATTAATTTATGCAACTGCAAGTGCACATTGTCCCAGCCATAACGGCAATATTACAAAAAAAGGTATAATAATTTATTTTGGTATTTTCTAGATTTCTAAGAATCCAAACCTTAACCTCTGTAATCAAAAACTAACATTTTTGTCCTTTTAGGTTTGTTAAACAGCTTTTGTAAAAAAAAGACAGTCATGTTAGTCTCTGTTTGCTTAGGGCATTTTTGTCCTGAAAAATTATGGCAGCACACACTCACACACAGCCTGCCCTACCCTTCGCCTGAACCCTTAACTTGCTTTGCTGACCTTGCAGTGAAATTAAATATGGTTTTTAGATAAGGGCCCCTCATCCCGCTCTGTATCGCTACCATCACACTTAATCAACAATTCCCGGCTTACTGCAAGAACCCCACACCTTCATAATTCTCCATTAGGACTCACTCTACCAGCATATGGTTGGTCTACAGCTGCTGTATTGCCTGGAATTCTGTTAGCCAGATAGATGGTACTAGGGGGAGCTGAGGTCAGGTTGACTCTTATGGAGCTTCTTTTAGCAATGGCCTTTTAGGAACAGAATTCAGTGACAATATGAAACAATTGCAAAACCTGCAACAAAATAATGTATCTGATGCATTTCACACAACTAACATTAGTTAGCTCTAACCATTCCATGGAACATGGTTGCAGTGTAAGAAGAGATTATCTGACTGTAGGATGGGAGAGGACTAAGACCTTGGACTGGAATTCTGGGTGGCATCTGGCATCTGTTTTGTGCTAAAAGGCCAGACGCCTCCTTGCTTCCACAGAGGACTGTGGAACAGTGGGGGGATGTCATGGTGTTGGTGGGGTGCAAAAATAGTAAAGCAAACATAAACATAGAAATTTATAATTGATTAAAAGGAAGGAGGAGCTTTAAACATCTTCCTCCTTGACTTCCCAAAGTGAGGTATGACCTTTCTTTATGCACAAGTATACATTTATACCCTGTTTTTTTTTAAACCTATTTACAAGAGAAAAGCTTTCATTACTACTGCAGAAGGAATCCTCATTTTAATAAAGCATTTTCCACCCAATTCTCCATCTGCCCCATCTTTGACATTGCACTGATTATCATGACAATACTTTCAAGGTGATCCGCTTTTCTGAGAACAGAAGACTCACATTCACGTATAACAAGAGTCAATGAGCATGAATCCTTGAATAAATGTTTGAAATACAAGACTATATAATGGAAATGTATAACAGCTATGCAGAATAATTTACAAATACAATGGACTAAACGGTTCTTCAGTGATTCTACAAAAAATGTTTTACATAAACAGGATTCAGAAACTGTTCAGTGGTTTCTACTGTAAGTGTATTTTGTGTCAGGGGTTTCTGGGGAAATGTGTCTAAATTGTCATCCACAGCAGCCTATGGCACCCTGCAGAAGGATGGAAATGATATTAAACTGAAAAACCATTATTATTCTCTTCATGTCTCACCTCTATGAGTCTGTCCTGGGGTCTGAGGCCGGCGCGGTCTGCCGGGGAGCCAGGGTCCAGAGAGCGGATGTACTGGCCTGGTCTGGATTTCTCACTGTGCAGGTTAAAGCCATAGCCCGTATCTGCTCGAACCAGGTGACACAATCTTGGGGCCAGATCAGACACGTCTATCGGCGAAGACTGCACTGGGACCTGAACCTCCTGCCAGAAACAGACAGAGACATTCGTGTAAACTTTACATTTGAGTGGACCATACTATATAGTCAGACTACTGCGATGCACAAAACTTTGCACTGTTCACTATAGGTGCTTTCACATGTTCAATATTTTATCACCAGGATGAATGAGTGAGTGACATGCACAATAAGAAAACTGCAGATAATTATATTTCAGCAAAAATATGTTGAACACATATCAGTATTTCTAAAGTCTATTTAAGTCAGCAGTACTTTATTAAATACACAATGTCCACTATTATGTATACCATTGCTAACCAGGCTGCAATTTACTGTAAATTACTATAAAGTAGTTTTGACTGATCACTTTTATCTGATTATCCTTATTTTGATAAATCTGATAAGATTTTAATGAAGATTTTGCAGAAACCACAGTCATCAATAACCCAGTTGAGGGAATATATTGTAGTGCTTCAGTACAGTATTAGAGATTTGTAGAATCTATGTAGGCTTGCTATTCTGTTAATCTAACAGTTTACCAAGACGTGATTTGTATATTGTTATTTGATGCCTTCCCTTAAAAATCTGGAGAGCTTACTAAGGGTACGGTTGCTATATAACACTCCATCTCTGAGTATTTTTGTCTGTATCACCTCCTACACACTTTTGTTGTCTCTCCCCCAACTGTTTCTGCCATCTGAAACAGCAAGCCGTGATATTTTCTCCCTTAACTAGAAACAATATTAAGATTTCTTTTTCACAAACACCCCCCCCCCCCCACACACACACACATACATATTTATACAACACTGGAAATAACACTGAGGTCTGTAACAAATTAGGCACGAAGTGAACAATCAGTTCTTCACACTGAAGTGTTGGAAGCAGGAATTTAAGAATCAGTATATAAAGTAAAGTAGTGGTATTGACATCATTATCAAAAATGACTGAACTCGAATACGCAGTTTCAATCTTGCAGGATGACGCTGCAAAAGCCAGTGTGACGCCTAATACAGTTTGTAGCCTCCTGCCATTATAACAGTGTTAATTAAAAAAAAAAGTGAAAGTGACAATCTGGTCATACGTGAACACACCACAGCACACAGTGTGAACAGCACGAAATTCAACCTCTGCATTTAACCCATTCACTAAGTGAAGCAGGGGGCAGCTACGAACACAGCGCCCGGGGAGCAGTGTGTGGGGGACGGTACCTTGCTCAGGGTACCTCAGAGGTTCCTAGCGGTCTTGGGAATCTAACCCGAACTTTCTGGTCGCAGGGTGAATGCCCTAACCACTAGGCTACCAACTGATATATTGTGCAGTCCTGCAGTGACAGAACTCTGGAAATATCTCATTTATAACAGGAAGCCAGACAACACACACATACACACCACCAGTAAGACTGGCCATCAGGAAGAACCTGCTAATGACTGTCTGTCTTTCTGTTGCAATACAGTCCCTATGCATCAGTGTGTATTTGCATGCAGGCCTTCTGAGGAGAAGCAGAGCCATTTAGGAGCCTCTCTCTATATGGGGTCTGACTCAGCTGACGGGGATGATTCAGGACTGAACGCAGCACTGCACTTCAGAAAGACTCCAGCTCATACTCATCTAAAAGTACAGAGCGGCCATTTTCTTTGCCATGTACTTTAGTTTATCTTACTGTTCTCCAAGTCTCCACGTCTCCACACAAGAGAAAGGCTTTAACATTAAAATGTAGTTTTGAAGTTAAAGCTTGGTAATATGACAGTATTTATTGTTCCAGTGATATAGATTACATTGCAGTATCAATGGGCATATCGTGATATTGTGTCTTGGGTTGTGTCTCTCAGGAGTATTCGAAGAAAAAAAATGTGTCTTCATAATAAAAGGGTGAAACTGGCATAGACAGCGAATCTGTTGCCCCTTTTCCTCCATGTATTTAGCATAATAAAGTTTTAAAAATGTCAAAATCTCAACAGTCTTTGGAGGTGTGGCTACCAAAATAAATCAATCAAAGATCCATTTACAGGAGAAATTAAGGGCTATAAAATTGTCATGACCCATAAATAACTTACAGATGAACAGTACAGATGTATACAAAATGAAATCAGGAATGAATGACCCATTTGTATACTGCAATGCTTAATGCAGACAGCAAGTACTGTTGGCATCTGTTCAGGTTTCCTCCACTTGCATTAATACCAAAGCCGTATTCAAATTTCTTCATGAGTAATGCATTCCAGGTTTCCGCCGCTGGTTCTCTAGCTTGCCCATGAGATTTGATTTCAAATAATTAGAGAATAAGAGACAATCTAGTAGCACAATATTTGCTTTACTTTTAATGTAGGTTCTCTTTCGCGTGGACGAGTACAACGAGCTCTGCTGGGAAGCCCTGCTAAGGCAGCGGCTCCCTCAAGCCCTAGTGCCCACACTTTAGCCGTCGGCATAAATCACTCAGATCAGGCTTTTATGTAATCATCTTGACAGTCCTACTTAAACCAAACAGTTGTAAAGTAAGGTCTTGTTTTGTTCCTGACACTTTGTTTTCTATTCAAATGAACTAAATTTTAATTCCAACTTACTAGCTGTCTATACAAGTATCTATATACATACAGAAACGTGAACACACACACGCACACATATATATACATATTTATTGTTGTATAGCATTAGACAGCACATTTAAGATTGCTAACTTTAGCATTGCCATTTAACACAGTTTAAGGCATTACACATTATAAGTGTGTGCTAAATTAAGGACTGTTACCTGCCTCAGAGCTCCAGTGTAAAACTTACATTCAGGCAAATTAGGATCATTTGATTATTTGCCAAACTATGGGTTGAATGCTGAATATTGCTGTACATACTATCTAGTAACACAATCAAATGCTGACTCAGGACCACCCCTCTTGTGAGTCAGCACTAAACACACTGGCATGGAAGACGCCCGAATATCCAGATTGCATCAAGAGCACTCACTGTTACACAAATATAGGTCAGAAAACTAGGTTGAGTAGGGCTATATTCTGTCTATGAAGAATAAACTCAAAACAATACTTCTACTGAGCTGTAATGCGATCTGCCGCGCCACTGCGAACTTGTAAAAAAAAAATTGGTATGTGGTTATGTAACTTAACCTTTCTTTATGAGGTGTTAACAACATTCTGCTTAGAGCAACTTTGAGTTGTTTTTCGCCAAATACAGCTACAGAGAGATGAATGAGTAAAGATAGCAAAAGCACAGGATGGAAATTAACTCAGGAGATTCCAACTCAGCCTTGCCAGAGGTGAACATCCCAAATGCTGAGGCTTCCCAGGCCATTGGGAAACGTCAGTAAATCAAATCCCAACCGTTTCCATAGTAGGGGCTCAGAAAAACTGAACATGCGCCAATGGGAGGATAAAACTGTAATGGAGGGCCAGGCGCGCGCGCGAGAGAGAGAGAGAAAGAAACAGGTTCAATACAAACAGAATAAATCCATGAAGAACTAGGCGGGGGGTCCTCGTCCTTCCTGGAAAAAAACCCTGGGCTCCATCTTGGATCCAGACATGGAAAGGCCTGTGGGGCCGTCAGGATAAACATGAGAAACTCCACAGCTGGTAGCCATTACGGATCTGAGCTGCGAGGAGACCAGCATGTCGGCCAGGACTTCTGCTGTTTACCTCCATTCGTCTGTTACTAAACAGGTCCCCCAAACAGAGGAGTCTCCCTGGTCACCTACCCCATTATGTACTTCTTAACAAAATTTACTACTCAAAAACTAAAATTTAGCAAATTTATGTTGCACACATTGCTGATGCCTACACACACACACACACACACGCACACACACACACACACACACACACACATAAGCCTAAGGTCACCACGATCAGTGCCAAGTGCTGGTTAGAGGGGTATAAAGTTCCCCAGCACTTGTCCATAGAGTAGTAGAATACCATTCAACTCTTCAAACAATTCAAAAGAAATAATTCAACATGACCACACTGCTATGAATGCATTCAAATCATCACAGCAATGTTTAAAATTTTCAAACTTTGAACTTACTTGAATACAGTTGGAAAACTGTATAAATGTGATATTTTTCCAATTCATTGTGAAAAGTAACTGTCTTGAATTATAGATGTATTTTGCTACTAGGCTTGCAGTTAAATAATATTGCTTTAAAATAATCAGCCTAAAGCTCATCTTTCATATGAAACAAGCTACAAAACAATCTGAGGTACCCCGAGCAAGGTACTGTACCCACACACTGCTCCCCGGGCGCTGTGTTCCAGGCTGCCCACTGCTTCACTTGGTGAATGGGTTAAATGCAGAGGAAGTTTTTTGTGCTGTTTATTAAATCGTATATTATAGCTGACACAGACATACTTTGCTGAATTGAGACGTTCCAGGAGCAGATCAAATCTGATGAGTCAGAGAAGCACTGACCTGCCACCATCTGTGTTTGTTGAGGTTGGACTGGTTGATCCTGGCAGGAACAGGGTCTGACTGACATGATCAGCTTCAAATAAACACTGAAACAGGCCCCAGAGACAGAATCCCATAGTGTTTTACCGTTCCTGTGTGTGAAATGTGTGTGTGTATGCTGTACAGTAAAATGAGAATAACAGCCTTTGCCTCTGTGAACTGGCTGAGACAGAAAACTGTGAATCTTCTTCTGCATTTCAGCCTCAGTCTCACTGGTTATTTCTGTCAGGTCCAATGACATTTATTTTTGAGTCAAAATAAATAATACCTTCAGTTAGTCTGAAACATGGTTTAGCATGTTGTTCATAATGCAACCAAAGTGCGTGATGCAGGAAGGGGCGCAACAGGGCAGTCAAACTGTTCTACACTGCCCTGTCAACACTGATAGTAGGTATGATCATCTACTCATTCACCTTCACATTCTACACGCTCATGGCTCTCGGAATTACAACAAATGATGTTTCCAGACATTCCTACATTTCCTCCCTTTAGTGTGTTAGACCAGAGGTCCCAAACCACCGGGCTGCAGACAGGTTTTGGTTCCTTGAGTCATTTGATAATAGGCTGCACAAAAAGACAGAATATTTTATTCATTTTATCAGAGTCTGAAAGGTCTTTTACTTTAAAAGATCTTTCACTTTTGTAATACGATTAGCCCAAGGGCTAGCAAAAATGAGAAAAAAACAAACACACCCCTTGTTTAGTTGTATCTATACTGGTCCGTGTTTTTACATGAATGGCACTTAAAATCCGACCCAACAGAGGCCAATCATCCAAAATACTTAACCCAGTTGGGTTAACCCAGTTACCTGTTGGAACTGTTTGTGATCCATTTGGTTTACTTGTTGATGCTGGGAGAGGAGACTGGGGCTGTCAAGTGGGCTCCTACTTTCATCAACATTTCGCTGACCATGCCCACAATGTCTCTAGTAGTACTTTGTCCCAGAACCACCCCCTCAGTGTTTGTCCAGTCTCCTTATTATACACCTTGCTAGCTCTTTGGTTGCCTGACGTAAGGCCTGTTCGCTAATTCCCAGGTCCCTCATTAGTTCCCACTGTAGAGGTTGCAAAAAAGCCCTGACAACCAACTTCTGCCGGATCTTTGCACTCCAGCCTCGCTGTTCAGCCTCTGTTGCAAGTTCAGAGTATTTGAGCTTTTTCCTCAAATACTCTGCATAGTGAAATTGTAAAGGATGGAGTGTTTGCAATACCTTGGCTGGACCTTGTCACTTGCATTCTGGCCTAATCCTGCACAAAATGGAGCATTTGAATCATATCAAATGAGGCAGTGCCACTTGAACTGGTACAGACTTGGAACACTTGATTTCTCTTAAATGAATAAATGAATGAGTTCTGAATGTACTAGAGCAGTGGTCCCCAACCCCCGGGCAGCGGACCGGTACCGGGCTGTGGGTCATGTGGTACCGGTCTGTGGGCTGCACAGAAAAAGTAATTAAAAAAAACTTGTATGAAAATGCTGTTAATAAAGCTGCAAGTAAACATTGGATTTACGTTTATTATTATATTTTAAACATACCCCATTATTATATTTTTAAAATATCCCCATTTTTATGCG
>JBBPDC010151817.1:0-20923 GCA_037974485.1 Hemigrammopetersius urotaenia | reverse complement strand
CAATGTTCCTCCAGGAGCACAATGTTCCTCCAGGAGCACAGTGTTCCTCCAGGAGCACAGTATTCCTCCAGGAGCACAGTGTTCCTCCAGGAGCACAGTGTTCCTCCAGGAGCACAATGTTCCTCCAGGAGCACAGTATTCCTCCAGGACCACAATGTTCCTCCAGGAGCACAGTGTTCCTCCAGGAGCACAGTGTTCCTCCAGGACCACTTTGTTTCTCCAGGACCACAACATTAAACCAGGACTGCAGTGACAATGGAGGCCTGTGAACTATGGAATCTCATGCCAGATGGGAGGATGAGAAAAGTGGTGTGTGGGGTCCATCAGAGGGAAGACACACAAACACACTCACACACTTGCACCTAAGGGCAATTGGCAATTTAGCCACCTGACTTGAAGGTCTTTCGACTAGAAGAAAACCGGAGCCTCTACACAGACCGAACCGGCAAACGCGCGAATGTTGGAAATATAAGTTTTGAAAAAATATGAACTATTGACCCCAAAATACATTGTGGCATTACACATACAGACTATATTCATCACAATAAACCTTTTCTCTACTGGTGGTGGAAAGTGGACATTTAATCATTATATTATACTAGAGGTTCTTTTGTATGTAAAACAGTTCAATCACCATTTAAGACTCACTACTTTAAAAGTCCATAACTGAAAAAATACTATTGAATCTAAAACCAGCTTTTTTAATTCAGGAATTAAGTGTTTTTTTCAAGGCATAAGTAATAACCTGCAGCTGCTCAGAACTGCACTTTCTTATTGTGTGCTAAATCAAACTCGTTGTGTGCAATATCTTTATTATTATATAGTCTTATCACATAGAATATCACTAGATAAGTGAATGTTATCTACTTGTTATAGAGAACAACTCCAAACCATTATTTGTGTTACTACTTGAGTAGTAATTTATTTATTTATCTATAGCAATGCTTCTCAACCTTTTCAACATTAGGCCCACTTATTTATCACAGTATGTTGCCAAGGCCCTCTTGGCCACATTAGATGATATTAAATAAGCAATTGCGGACTAATGGCCTTTCTTAGACATACGCAAACTACACATTCGCTTGGGCCCTGTCTTGATTTTAGATTCGCGACCCAATCAAAAGCCTTCTCGGCCCATCAGTGGTCCGCGGCTCAGTGGTTGAGAAACCCGGCACTATAGAACTACATACAGTGTGCAGTATTTTTGGGAGAGTTTTATTCTGACTTTATATTATCTTTGATATTTTTCTTATCCAAGATCAATAAAGATTTCTGATTCTCATTGAGAATGATGGATGGATGGATGGATGGATGAAGAGATGGATAGATGGATGGATAAATGGATGGATGGGTGGACAGATGGGTGGGTGGATGATAGATGCTGAATAGATGGATGAATGGGTGGATGGATGGATGGATGGATGGATGGATGCATGGATGAATGGATGGATGGATGGGGTGAATAGTGGATGGATGGATAGATGGACTGATGGATGGATGGATAAATGGATGGGTGCGTGGGTGGATGAATGAATGGCTGGCTGGATGGATGAACAGAAGGATAGATGGACGGATGGATGGGTGGATCGACTGATGGACGGACATCTCAAACAACTTAAACACCTCTGATAATTAAGTGGAAATTTCACAACTACATCCTAGAAGAATTTAATCAAAGCCCTGTTTATTCTCCTGGTCTGTTTGTTTATTTGTTGGCTCTATTCATTTAGCTCTATGTTGATTTATTTATAAGAACATTCTCAAGGGTTTTATAGGTTGGGTTTGTACTCTCTGAAAATTACACTTCAGTTTCATATTGGCTTCCTAAAGAAATTTGACACGGCTGTTCGTTATAACCCCAAAATTATTAACAGTATTTTTATTATTATTGCATTTACATAAATTACCTCTGTTCTGTTTGGCTGCTCTGTATTGTGCCTCATTCAAAAAGCAGTCGGGGTGGAAACACTCCTTATAATAACACTCCTTCAGCATAAGTGGGTGGAGCTGAAGTACTGTAGGTTAAAAAGTAAATGTATGTAAATGGGTTGTGTTTCCATCACCAAAAAAAAACATGAATATGGACTCGGGAGTGAACAATACTATTAAGATGTTTCACAGCTTAACTACTGCCTGCAAGCCTTTGACCGAAGGTTCAATTCATTTGTCTTTTATTTGCTTGTTTTATTCATTTAGCTACATGTTGATTTGATTATAAGAATATTCTCAGGGGCTTTACAGTGTTTACTCGGCACCTCTGAAAATAACACTTCGATCTTGATGGATTATTTTCCTAAAGAAATATGACGCGGCCGCTCGTTACACTCGTCTGCGTCGCTCTGTTTCTTCCTCATGTTGAAGCTGCGTGTCTCCTCCTCTCACTCATTCACCTGTCATCGCCTGTCTGAGGCGCCGGTTCATCTCCGACAGCCTTATCTACCTGCTCTCCACTGCACGCCTGTCTGACTCTTCACTTTCCTACCACCTCTTTATCTGTTCTGTGTGTGTGTGGGTGTGTGTGTGTGTACGTTATTGTGCCAGGTGGACTGCAGTGCTGCCTCCCTCCCTACTCCCATCCGGTTGCCCTGCATCAAAGTTCACAAAGCCACGTGGTCAAAAAAATCTGTGAGTTCTAATTTCAGCTCATATTGGCACCAAATAGACAAGAGTTATAAATAAACATGTAAAAAAATTGACTATAACTGGAAAACTGGAGTTTTGCATTACTAGTCATTTTTTGATTTCTAAAATATATCATATCTGCAGGAGAAAACACTGAGACTGAAACATTTTCTACACCTTTGTGATGTACCTCGGGGGCAGCAGGGACAAGACAGGCAGGCATCCATAGCTTCAGGCTCTTTATTAGACGTGAACGGGGGCCGCTATAGACATAAACATGAGCACAAGGATTGTGGACAGACAATGTGAACTAAACGAACAGAACTTAAATAAAGACAGTAATCACAGAACAAACGCAAAACAGGTGTAAACAGGAAACAAGGCGAAAAACAGAACAGAATATCAAAATAAAAGTCCCAAAAACAACCAAAACAAAACCAAAAACAGTGGCCCCTACCGGCCACTGGCCGAGCCGTGACAACCTTGGACCAGTTTGGAGCAATTATTTTGGTTTTCCATGAGAAAAAAAACAGGTGTATGAAAAAGGTGTATGAACTTTTCATGCCCAAGCTCTATTATAACATTCGGATTAATATTTGTGGGGAATAGAGGTGGGCAATAGTACACTATTTTACTGATATTGTGATAAATGTAGTTAATGTGATGCACAATACACCTGATACCCCTGCAGGTTTCAAAAAACTGTGTGGAAACACTCCTTATAACTTCAGTACAAATGGGCGGGGCTACAGTACTGTAGGTTAAAGAGGTGGTGGGTTTTCATCCGTCACAAAATAATAAATATGGTTTGGGATGGGGTGTGAACATTGTAATGTTTACATACGACAAACGGCTACACATTCTTTAAAAAACGTGAGGAAAATTGGTTTTGGGTATGAAATACGTCCTTTAGGAGCTACTTTACTTATACTGTGCTCATCCAGCCAGTGTGTGTGTGTGTTCCAGATCCAACAACGTAAGGCTGAAATCTTGCTGTCTCTGGGCTCTCTGGTGCAGGATGTCCGGCGTGTGCGGGCGCAGAGCCAGCCGGGCTGTGGGCTAAGCCTGCTGGAGCGTTTGGAACGCAGCATCACCAACTACCTGCATGTGCTCCCGAAAGTCCGCAGTGAGGTAAAAGGAAACACGCTGCATTTACATGGTTTCTGACACTGTAAGAAGTCAATAGTCCATAAAATCCACAGAAACAACGGTACTGCCAAAGCCTTGGGTCTCCTGAGAAATGTATATGCTTGCATTTATTTGGGAAGTTATTATTTAAATGCTCAGTGCCAGTATTAAAATAAGCACAAATGAACAAATAGGTGATTTGGTTTTGCTGAACAAGCTTCATCAAATACTTTTGAGATAAATTGGAGCGGAACTACTCCAACAGCAGTACCTGACCTTTTGGGAATGGATGCTATTAAATCCTCACGGCAATGTTCCAACATATTATGCAGAGCCTTCTAGAGACTGTTAGGGCAGAAAAGGGGGAACAAACTACCCATATTAATACCTTTGGTTTCAGAAGAAATGCTGTTAACTTCAAAGGTTTGAACCAGGGTGCAAAATATGGGCTCTTGGGGGTCCGAGATCCCTTAATTGACCCCCCAAAAACCTAAATGAGAAAATTTTGTGGGTTTCTGGATTTTTTGTTGGAATGGCAAGCAACATAAAATAGTTGAAATTAGCATTTGCTTGAGTTTTTTTTAAAAAAATCATCGACTCGTTCCATCTTTTCCCCCCAGAAAATATGTTCTTCTGTTAATTTTGTATTTTTTTATTTATTTAAACATTAATTTGAAACTGTTGTTAAATTCTAAACATGTAATGATGTGAAGGCTGAGGCAAGCAGGCTGTAATAACAGGGTCCAAAAATTTTACTGCTAAAGATCAAGTAACAAAATGAGGGGTCCAGGATTCACAAAAACACAAGAAACTACAAAAACACAAAAAGATCCAAACAAAGTACAGGATAATAAGAACAGGAGTGCCACAGAACCAACAGGGTTCTATAAATAAACAGGTTTAACAAAAACACAACTAGAAATGAGACCAAACTGCTCACATGAAACAGGCACATAAACAAAGGTGCATGGAGGATGTAAACAATGACATGGACAAGAAATCAGGAGGAAAACAGAACATTACAAAAAGTAAAAGATAAAAAGACAGGGAAATGTAAAAAACTATGTAGAAATTGTGCGCTAAAATTGACTGTAAGGGGTCATAATAGAGTTCGTCCAATATAGAGCATGCGTATTTCACCTTCAGAATAAAAAAAAACTTCCCAGACTGGCATCTTCCAACATTTGCTCATGGACACAGTTTGGGGAAGAACCTTTTCTATTCCAGCATGACTGTGCCTCAGTGCACAAAGCGAGCTCCATAAAGACATGGCTGGATGAGTTCGGTGTGGAAGAACTTGACTGCCCCCCCAAAGCCTTGACCTCCACCACATCCAACACCTTTGGGATGAACTGGAATGGAGATTGTGAGCCAGACATTCTGACATCAGTGTCTGACCTCATAAACGCTCTACAGAAACTCCATAATCTCGTGGAAAGCCTTCCAAGAAGAGTGGAAGCTGTTAGAGCTGCAAAGAGGGATCATCTCCATATTAAAGTCTATGTGTTTGAATACAATGTCAGTAAAGTCCCTGATGGTGTAATGGTCAGGCGTCCGAATACATTTGTCCATATAGTGTACCTTCATCTATAGCTCCAGTGCTTAAACTAAACAAGCAAATTCAGATCCCAAACATAGAATATGGGAGGAGAAACTGGGTATATCAGATCTGGAGCTGGACCAACGCAGGCTGTGCAGTGAGAGGCCACATGTGATGGAGAACTGAGATGTGTGCCAGTCTTTTGTGGCACAGCAATGAAAAACTCTGCAACGATTTCCACACCAATAAAAATATATTACATCCATACATGTGGAATGTGGAAATGAGTGAATGAGTGTACTTGTAAAGGTGGCGACTCAGGTGCATTGATAGATTATCAGTAATACTAATGTTCCATAAATGATGTGCTTACATGGGCCAAAATTAAATTATCGTACTATTTTAAACCCAACAATTAATTTTATTGCTTCTATTGCCCATGTTCCGGTGGTTCCTCCAGGTAAACCCTTAAATATAAGTGAAATCCGATTTCAACAAATAAAAACAGTGTAAAATCAATCTTTGTTCTCCTTTACTGCTTTTTTGCTCAGGCGCTCTCCAGACCCCCTCGCTCTGAGGGTGTTCCCCGCCCACTTGTGGCCGAAGACTGTCCTGAAAGTTGTCCTGGGTTTAATGTATTTGTTCCATTTGTCTTTTGGGCATTTTAGCTCTTTGTGTTCATTTGTGTGTGCCGGCATTTTTAAACCCCAGTAGTGGTTATTATTATTATTATTACATGTTTTTTAAATTACAGTAACTTTGGTTCTACGTCACGTAAGAACATCAAACAAAGCTCAGCATGACTTCTGACACCTCGAGCACCAACACAAACCGGGGGGAGTTCTATATACCATTTGTTGTGCTCGTGTTCTAAGGATAAATAAATCATTCATGAGAGATTTACAGTGCTAATATGCAAAACTATCGCCCCTCAAACATGCAGAACGTCTCATGCAGATTAGAGTCGGACACAGATACAGTGTGAGTCAGTGGGGACTGCAGCAGGAGGGCATTTGCTTTGTGCAAACAAAGGATAAGTCGGGCCAGTGAGTAGACAGGTCAATATATTCACACTCTTCCATCTCATAATGCTGACACCACTGTAACTGTCAGATCCGATACAGAGCAAACAGCAGACATGTGGGCCGCTGTATAGCAGCTATATGAAAAATCAATAATTTGATTGCATACTGTATGTGTACTGCCCACCATCCACCCCACCCCCACTTTGAAGGAGGGAATTGGACATTTTTGGTTTTCCCAGTAAATTTCCTGTCTTCTCGGAATCTTCGTTAATTTGGCACGTCGTCTTTGGCGCCGCTGACCTTTGGCTTCCTTCCCCAGGAAAGAAAGAGATAGAGGCGGCGTTTCTGGGATGGAAACAGGGCTTTTCTCGGGGGGACAGCGCTGCCCTGCTCTCCTGATTAAATATACATGTAGCCCGCTCTCACTTAGAGCTAAATATGCACTTTGGAATGGGACAGCGCAGACCGTCTCCCTTATTTATTCTCATTTCTAGAGACTGGAGGCTCATCCGCCTCAGTCTTCAATGAGTAAAACTCCATTCACTGATTTTTGCTGACTGCAACACTGGTTATCGATGGACCCTCACCGGGGGTCTTCATATGTCAGCAAATATTCTTCTGGCGAAAGTACACTTATTGTCCGGGTAAATTGTTTTGAGTTTCATAACTGCCAAATACTTTTGCACAATATTGCAGCCCATCTGTCATTAACATCCAACAATCATTCAGTGTCTGAAACCACATAGACTTATCTGAACACCACCACAGGGTCTTAGGCGTTTCATGACCAAGGTGCTAACTAGTGGGATGTACACCTCCATCATAGGCACCAGTGCTCAAACTAAACAAGCATTCAGACCCCAAAGATGGAATGTGGGAGGAGAAACTGGGTATACTCGATTTTTGCTGGGTCATCGCTTTAACAGACTGTGCAGTAAGTGGCCACACATGTGATGGAGAACTATCTGTCCCTTCTAATAAGTGAATTAGTCGTGCTGCTGACACAGGCATTCAGTCGTGCACACACAGCTTGTATAATATCCATAGAAAAGTGTGGCGGTCAAATGGGCTCCTAATGTCACCTTGCCCAATATCCAGCGTCAGCTAGAGGGATATAAAGCCCCCCAGCATTGAAGTGGGGAGCTACGTTCTCTATGGAGCACAATCCAATCCCTTTGGGATGAGTTGGAGCGGCGCTTGTGATCTAGAACTGTTCATCCATCATCACCTGATCACGCTTTCATGGATATGAGGTGAAAATTTTGTCATACACGGACAGCACAAAACTCTTCCTGTGTGTTCCTCTTCCTAACCCATTCACCAAGTGAAGCAGTGGGCAGCCAGGAAGCAGCGTGTGGGGACAGTACCTTGTTCAGGGGACCTCAGAGGTGCTCAGCAGTCTTGGGAATCAAACCCACAACTTCCTGATCACAGAGCGAATGCCCTAACCACTGGGCTACCAGCAATGTTTTTTTTTTTTCTTTTTCTTTTTTCCGACCTGTCAGTAACACAGATAACACAAGACAATATGTGTGTATCGCTGAGCTATCATCATTCACAGCGTTTTTTGTTAATATTACTATTTTATAATTATTATCTCTTTTACAGAAAAGACCAGACAGGGCGAACAGAAAGGGAAGGGACAAAAACACACCAAAAAAATTAATAAAAATTAACAGATGGAGGGAGGGAGGAAAGAAAAAGAAAATAAAGGAAAGGAAGGGAAAGGAGGATAGAGGGAGAGAGAGAGAGAGAAAAAAGAAAAACAAACAGATAATCTGCTTCCCTACCTGCGGGAAGAGAAAACAGAAGAAGAAACAACAGCAGAGAAACTGCACACTGCAATGTTCCGAGTTCGAGTCAAACCTTCCCTTCCTAGAAGAGCGGGCCAGAGTTTGGAGATTGTCGAGGTCTGACTTGTTTCTCCTAAAAGAAGAAATAAGGAGTAAAAGAAAAAAACATCTTAAGATAGAAGTTATTTTTCTGGCTTTGGGATTTCTGAGACTTCAGTTTGATCACTGAGCTTTCAGATGCTGTAAAGACACATTTAAAAGCCATCATTGAGCTGTGGAGCTGCAAGTGATGAAGTTCTATCCAACACTTCTAGAATGAGTTGGAATGTTGTTTGTGATCCAAAACTGATCATCCAACGTCAGCACCTGACCACCCTCATGCTCTCCTGGCCTGAAGCTAAAATGTTCCAACGTTTAGTTAAGCCTCCCCAGCAAAGTAGCCCAGAGGAAGATTTTCTTGCTTACAACAGTCTTTTCTGTGCCTCATCAGAAATATTTCATCTTCTTACTGGGAGAGTATTGAAGTCTGACTTGTTTCTCCTAAGAGAAGAAATAAGGAGCAAAAGAAAAATTTGACTTCAGACAGAAATTCTTTAGCTGTTCTCAGTTTTCTTCTCATTAACAACCTTATGGATCTCAAAGCTGTCTGACTTTAGGGGTTTTGGGACTTGAATTTGATCACTAAGACAAATTTCAGATGTTGTACAGGCTCACTTATAAGCCTAACAAGATTTTGTTAGGATCTTCCGGTTTATCTGAAGAGGTGATGATCTGAGACGATTAAAGATCGGAGCAGTGAGAGAAAAGAAAGAGATCAGGCTGAGATTAGAGGAAGACTTTTTCACAGATGCTAGACTTAAGAAGTTTAAGAGAAAATGGTGACAGTCTCATACTGGTCTTAAACTGAGCTCTGGTATGTGTAGGAGAAATAGACTGGACAAAGAAGAGTCGTATTCTTCTGGGAGAGGCTGTTACCAAAGCACAGCAATGGGGATCACGATATCTTCGGTTTCAGAAGGAACGCTGTTTACAGAGACATGATAATGGAGGAAGAGACAGTTCACTGCTTGAAAATGAATGGGATATTGCTCAACATGGCAGCTGTATATGGGGGAAGTTCCAGTTAGAGACTGTAGCCCATCTGTTGAGGCACAGCTTGTGTTAACCATCCTCTAGTCCTTCGTCACTGGTCAGTTTCTGAGCAAATAGCTGCTCTTGCCTGGCTATTTCTGGCCGGCGCACCACCTTCCTTTCACAAAAACCTCAGCAGCACCACACACCTGTAGCAGCACCACACACACCACCATGCCATCACAATGCCATTATTAATTGTGCAACACAAATGAGTTACAGCCCGTAACCATAAACCTACAAAATGCATGCAGAGTTTCTGATAAAGTGTGCACTGAGTGAAACTACAAGGTCAGTCCGCGGTCTTGTAACAAGGCACAGGTGGAGAAAAATTTAAAGATTCGGATAAATCCTACTGGAAAGTCATTCAAACTTTATTTTACCCGGCAAGGCATTAAGAACAGTTTTTTTTTTATTTACAGTGACAGCCAGGCAAGTGCAAGAAAGCACGTATAAAACAAGCAAAACAAAACTCAAAATCAGAATAAGAATCAGAAAACTTTGATCCCAGAGGGAGGAGTTACATAGCACAGCAACCATAATGTGCTCCACTGAATGCCACTCTATAACCCCTCCCCCTGTCACACTCCCACTAATCAGACTCTATAACTCCTCCCCCTGTCACACATCCATACATCAGACTCTATAACTCCTCCCCCTGTCACACTCCCACCCATCACACTCTATAACTCCTCCCCTGTCACACACACCCATCACACTCTATAACTCCTCCCCCTCTCACACTCCCACCCATCACACTCTATAACTCCTCCCCCTGTCACACTCCCAACCATCACACTCTATAACTCCTCCCCTGTCACACAAACACCCATCACACTCTATAACTCCTCCCCCTGTCACACTCCCACCCATCACACACACCCATCAGACTCTATACACCCCCCCCCCCCCCGAAATGTATCTAGTTTTAAATTTGTAGTGAATTCAATCATTTGCAGCAACAGACTGGAATGACAACAGGCCAGAGGAAGTGCTGGAATTAGGCTTTATTCTAATGTAATAGAAAGACTGTATTGTATTGAGGTGATGGAAATGCTCTGTAAATAAGGGCAACGCCAGGTCAAGGACTCGATGACAACCTGAAACAGCTGTTTCTGTTGCTGTTTTATTCAGCAGGGGGAGGTCGAGGGCACCCAGGCTCCGGTCTGTCTGGCGCAAGACTCTCAGGATTTGGGCCTGGTTCTGAGATACTTTGGCCGGCTGATCTCTGGCAAGCTGGAATGGCTCCTGATGGACATGGCTCAGGCGTGTTAAAACACACAAACACGCACACATACACCGCTGAACCCTTCCATGCACTTCCAGACTTCTTTTTCGCTGCCAGCTCTGCACAGTGTTGGCAGATGGGTCCTTTCATCATCAGCCTGAAGCCACCTTCAAGAAAATGGAGGGCCAGACACAGACCGAGACACTTCACAGGATGCGTCTGTCTGCTGGGCTTTACTGTGGGAAGGTGGAATCGCAGCTCTATCTGCTGGAGAACCCCTGCACTGCAGGCCCAAACGGGAGTCGGGATGAGTCATGAGGAGAAACGCACTACAGATGAAGGCGAGACTAGCGTGTTGATTTTAAGCTGAACTGCTAAATGCTGTCACTTTCAGGTCTCTTTCAGGACATTGCTGTTAAAGTAAAAATATTATTTTTATTTGAAGAGTTTGTATTTTATCCATACCATGCCTTACAGAAAGACGCTAACAATGTCATTGCACTCCATAATCAATGAGTCATAACAATAAGACTCAGTTTAAATAATGGCACACCTTTCTCCCTTTATTACAAATGAATTGAGTTTATTTTCTACTTCAAAACTATTTAAAAATATTTTCTAATGCAGCAAGATTCTGAAATTCAACAGCATTTATTAAAATAGGCAAAAATAGTGGAATGTATGCATGTTAGGCATCTGTGAATTGACTGCAGGGTTCCTGACATGTGCAACAGATAAAATGTGACTTTGTTTCTATAAAGCATGTCTTTATAATGACACAGATTTTATGAAAATTGCTGATCAAAAGTGGGGATGCTTAAGTTAAACTTAACTTGCATAAAACTAAAGATGCATCTCTGGATCGGCTGCAGGATTTCAGACATGTGCAACAGATAAAAGATTAATCCTAAACTGAAGTATGTCCATTCCTCAATCCGCTTCATTAGAAACCCCTTCCTCTGAAAGCGGGAACCTGTGCAGTTTAGCAGTTTATCTACTGGTGTTTTACTGAAGCTGCACTGATTTAACTCAAATTTAAGGGCACATTCTGTGCAGAATGGTGACGAATGCTAATATGTAAAGTCAGGGCCTGGTGGTGTGTATTTTTTTCCACACTTGCACTGTGTGTTTTCTTCAGGGTGTCTCAGTTCTCTAAGATGTATTTTTACTGTCAGTGTTGGCTGTTATTTTATAGAGTTTCTTTGCTGTGGAGCAGCGCGCGTGTGTATGTGTGTATGTGGACATCCGTATATGTGCGTGTGAGTGTGTTTGTGTGTGTGTGTGTGTGTGTGTGTGTGTGTGTGTGTGTGTGTGTATGTATGTGTGTGTGCCAGCTTCACCGCCTGCAGTCTGGAGACTTTAGCTGCTTATCTGAGTTTCAATGTCAAACTAGTGAAGTGAGCAGATGAGACACAGGTAGACAGACAGACAGACAGATGGACTGATAGATAGGCAGGATGACAGAAAGATGAACAAACAGATAGACTGATGGGCAAAAGGGTAAACAGACAGACAGTTAGAAAGACAGACAGATGGAAAGATAGACAGGGGGACAAAAATAAATACAGACTCTCAGAAAGATAGACAGACAGAAAGAAGGACATACAAATAGAAATGCTGAAAGACAGGTGGACAGACAGACATACAGACAAGGGGTAAATAGAGCAATGAACAAATAGGACAGACAGGTAGTAAGAGAGCTAGACAGAGAGATGGACAGACAAAGACTGATAAGTAGTTAGACGATTAGACTGACATGTAAACAGGCAGAGAGACAAATGGTCGATAGATGGATGGACAGACAGACAGAGAGCTGTAAAGACAGACAGAGAGCTGGAAAGATAGACAGATAGACATATGACGAAATGATAGATAACTGATAGATAACTAACTGCATTCTTCACATCAGCTAAAATATTCAATAACAGACTAATCTTTCTTTTTTGATTCCATTTCCACTCAGAACAACAGACAACATACAAAACCATCAAACGTGTCAATTAATAATGAGACTTAAATTAGTCCATCTAGTTTAAATATAAAAACAAATTGCTCCTGTATTTGATGGTGTTTAGGTCTAGTTGCGCACTTCACAAGACCAACATTCCAGGACTTTATTCCAGTATTCCAACACTTTGGTTTAGTACACCTTTCCATCCAGCATTTCAGTACTGTATTCCAGTATTTTCGTTGTCAGTATTCCAGTACTCTCACATTCCAGCATTCCAGTATTCTGTTTCAGTATTCCCGTACTGTGTTTCAGTATTCCAGTATTCTGTTCCAGTATTCCAGAACTCTGTTCCAGTATTCCAGAACTCTGTTCCAGTATTCCAGTATTCTGTTTCAGTATTCCTGTACTGTGTTCCAGTATTCCAGAACTCTGTTCCAGTATTCCAGTATTCTTTTTTCAGTATTCCCGTACTGTGTAATAATAATAATAATAATAATAATAATAACTAATAATAATAATAAAAACCTGAGAAACAAAATTTTTGCAGTGCTCTCTTATTTTTGTCCAGAGCTGAATGTGACTAAACCAATTCTTCCATGCATGTTAATATTCATCTCTCTCAGGTATTTCCTCATTTTCTTCTGGATTCTACCTGCCTGGCTCTCTGAGTTTATTTATGTGTCTTTAAATGTGCTTCTGTTTCTTGAAAACACTGTTCGGTAAACAGTCTGGAGCAAACACATGGTTCTGAATTATGCATGTAATGTTCTCTGTGGATCATGTTTCAGCCTAAAGTGGTCTTTAAATAATGAACAAACTCCCATGGACTTTATTCATATGTGGCAATTACTGTTCTTATTGAAATAGAATCCTTTAAATTATCAAAAATCTTCACCAGTAGGTGAAAAAGTGGTCAGTATCAGACAATACTGAAAACAGTCGAGCCATTCTGATTTTGTTCTAGAAAGCATGTCTGGTACAGCTGTTTTTGTTGGTCTTTTATGAAAGCAAATAATTTCAGTTACAATTAATTAACAATGTGTTTGCATTGTAGTGAAAAATGTATATTAAAGTAAATAATTACAAAAAATGTATTAGTAATATAAGTAACAAACTTAGTAAATAGAGTTCAGTAGATAGACAGACAAACAGAGACATATAGACAGACAGATAGATAGATAGAAAAGATAGACAGATGGATAGATAGACAGATGACAGATAGATAGAGAAACTGATAGATAGATAGATACATACATACATAGATAAATAAAGGGATAGCTGCAACAAATAGTGTCTGCAACCAATGTGTTCACTACATTTAATCTTAAAAACCTTAATCTCAGCTACATTTATTTTGTCCCATAAATCGTCCACATAACTGATAATACAGAATACTCATGATAAGAAATAAGGCAAGCGTGAAATCAAATACTGCGACACTATATGCACCAAAGTATTGGGACGCATGATCATTACACCAAAAGGTTTTTTAATGACATTGCATTCAAATACATAGATTTTAACATGGATTTCGTCCCCCCTTTCGTCCCCCCCTGGGAATTTGTGTCCATTCTGTAGAGAATTTATGAGGCCAGACGCTGATGTTCGACGAGAAGGTCTGGCTCGCAATCTCCATTCCAGTTCACCCCAAAGGTATTGATTACGGTTGTGGTCAGGGATCCGTGCGAACCAGTCAAGTTATTCCACACCGAACTCATCCAGCCATTTCTTTACGGTGCTCGCTTTGTGCACTGGGACACAGTCATGCTGGAATAGAAGAGGTTCTTCCCCAAACTGTGTTCCATTTTGGCGTTGTCCAAAATGGATTGGTATGTATTAAGACTGCTCTTCCCTCGATGTAAGCTGAAAACAGGTGTGTCCCAATACTTCTGTCCACATTGTGTTTATGACGTACTAGGAATGCCCTTCACTGAAAGTAAGGGGCCGTGAAAATCAGGTGTGTCCCAATAATTTTGACCATATAGTGCAAGTCACTAGCTTGCTTTCGTAATCTCATGAATATTCCTGTATAAATTACCCGCAGTACTTTTTGCCACGACCATAACATAGTGTTGTGGGTGTGATTGTGGGCGGGGTGAAGAGGGAGGTGCTGCTACGAGGCAGAGGGTGATTATCGTACGCCCCGCCCCCTTTTCGTTGCCGTGGTGTAACGGGGCACATAGCTTTAGTTTAGAGGCCATCTTTAGAGCTCCGTGGGCCTGGAGCAGATACCCGGACACTGCCACGCAGTTCTGCTGCTGCAGGGTGACCCTAGAGCGGCCAGCCTGGCTGGAGCACCCCGCTGTTGGAACTGGAGCTGGAGGTTGGAGGAGGAGCTGCATGGCGTTGTGAGAGAGAGGATGGCCACTGCAGGGGTGAGTTTAACATCCAGCAAGCACTGGCACACACACACACACACCACACTCCTAATAAAATCGATTATTAATCATTTTTATTGATTTTATCCTCGAAATAAGCCTTAAGGTTGTGTTTCCACTAACCCAGGCAGCAGGATGACAACACTTCACTGCTGGTGTTTCAAGCTTAGCATTAATTTTTAGCACTTTACTACGAAATATGACTTTAAAAATAGCATTTTATTTCTTTATCAGTGAGACAAAGTTTATTTACTCCTCTCTGAGTGCTTGTGAAAGTGTGTGTGTGTGTGTGTATGTGTGTATGTGTGTTTTAGCCAAACACAGGCTAAGCTAACAGGCTAAAGGAGCTGGTTCCAGCACTGCAGCACTGCAGAGCGTTCAGAAATGTTGTTACAAATGCTTTAAATTCCAACTTGACTCCACTTTTAAGAGTGGGATGCAGGTTAAATTGTGTCTCGTATCGCTCTACGTGTTGAATGTGTGTGTTCAAAGCTTTTATGAGTGAGTAACTGGCTTTGTTTTGGAGTTGGATGTCCTGCACTCTGTCACAGCCTCAGAGTTCAAATGTAGGAATAAACTTTTATTCCTACCTTTTTTTCTGATCGACGACTTAATTTAGGTAGAGATTTGTGTACCATGTGGTTAGGTAAGCTGTAACTGTTATTCAGTGACAACAGCACGATGTAAATGTACATTATCTATCTATGTGTTATGCATATTTGTGTGTGTACATGTGTGTATGTGTACACATACACTTGTGTGTTCCACATATACATGTCTGTGTGTATGTATGGTATATATTTGTATGTGTAATTAATATCTATACACACACAACACTGTGTGTATGCATGCATGTATGTATATATGTCCATGCTGGTATACGTTCAGCATTCAGACTTACACTTTCAGATTTAACAGATCGATTATGATCTTTTCATATCTTTCATGTTCTCCCGTGTTTTTGTTAAAGTGCGTTTACTTCTCATTCTCGAACGCTGTTTAATCTGCTTGATGCTGGCAGGCTCTTTTCCAGTAAATATATAGACCTACTTAATTCATCCCCAAGGAGAAAAGTAGTTTTTTTTTTTTTTTTAATGCATATATTTTATTGTTGCCTTTCTTAATTACACTATGATCGATACCAAACTAGTTTACATTAGATTGCTTTGCTTAGTAGTTAGTTATTAATCTTCCTTCTCTTAAATCTTAGTTGTCTCTAAGTGGTAGAGCACTTGACCTGTAGCAAACGCTCGTATTCTTCACTTGGCAACAGCCTGTTGGCTCAGCTTTGTGGATCTCTAACCCCCTGTGATGCTCATAAGTGTGTTCCGTCGCTCGGGACGAAAGAACAGGGGCTTTTTCCTGACGCAAGTGATCTTCAGGTTGAGATCAAAGATCTGAAAAATCAGATCACTGCTTTCATAGATTCTCAGAGACACTTCTGTAGACGCTGGCGCTGCTGCGGCGTCCTGGTCTCCTGAGCATTTCCAAGTCAAACGTATTTGTCCATGAACGTCATGAATAAAGGAAGGGAAACGACACAGCATGTGAAGAATGTTGCGTCTTCGCTGTACCGCTGCTAAGAAAGTGGAAGTGCTCTATTCCTAGACCGCAGACGCTATGAAAGTGGACTTCCTGTCACCGCCGGGCTGTCCGAGGCAGATACAGTGTGGGGGCTATGAACAATAACGGGGCAATGAACAATAACAGGACATGAGGTCGTACAGAGTGTGAAGGAGTGCATGATGCATTCCGGCGGCTGCCTTAGTCCATAAATGAATCAGAAAGTGAGCATGCTGGGATTGGGTAATCGGGGGTCTTTTTGGAGAAGGTAATTGATGACATATTATTCTGCATAATATAGGACAGTTTGAATTTTTGTATGCGTATGCATAATTAAATAACAGGGCCAAACCTTTCTAATGGAAAAATAAACATTTATAGGCCCATGTTTAACCTTTTCAACTTGCTGTCCACACTATGAACTACAAACGCTTTCAAGTCAAGTCGGGCAGGTTTATGTCATTTCAGCCATATACACAGTACACAGTGAATTAAAACATCCTCCAGGATGGTGGTGCAACAGAAACAGAAATGCCACAAGACTTAAGAAGTGCAGAGAGGACAAAATACACAGAGTGCAAAGGGAGCAAGAGCAAGAAAAAACACAAGAGCAACAAAACAAGATAACCTTTAGTGCAGTCAATGTTTGAATGAACTCTATTTTGACAGATACTGTATTCTAGCAGTGAGTTTTTTGGTGTGCAAAAATGCAGAATAGTGATCGCGACAGAGGATGTGCAGTATATAATAAGTAAAAAGTATTTACAGTGGCAGTTGTGGTGTAAGCTCATTGAGCAACTAAGAGTTAAGTGTCTTGCTCAAGGACACAGTGGTTAAAAGTGGAATCATGTGACTTTGTGATCTCTACATTGCTTTGTTTTGAAGCTTCATCATAGTTGGCGTGGTATAACGAAGTTGCTCTGGATAAGAGCATCTCATGTAGTTCAAACCTGTTAGCTGTCAGGTTAATTGAGTGTGCTGGACACCGACCCTCCAGGACAGGAGTTGGGCCTCCTGCCTTGTGGTGTTATTGCCATGCCGCCCTATTCATTTGGATACTTCAGTCTTGAGATCTTGACTGTTTTTAACCATTTGTCTATGATGCTTGATATTTTGTTTGGTTTCATCATTTCATCATTGTATCTAGACTCAAAATCAAATTGGGTGGCATGTATATAATCCCAGGCTGTTACAGGAGGTTAATGTCTTGTAAAGTCATTTGTTACAGGAGAATGTCTTGAAAATCTCACTGTTTACCCTGTTTTGAGGTTTTTAGCACTGTTGGATTGTTCGTTTGTTTCAACTCAAAGCAAAAAACCGTGTCTGTTAACATTAGATCAACATTTGCTTCACCGTACACTACAAAAATATAAACTTTACTGTAAAAATGACATATAAAAGCAGTAAAACACTCAGGCCTGAAAATATTGGAAACTGACTGAAATATTTGTTTTGAAGGTAAAAGTTCCTGTCAGTTGCTACTGATAATATTGGCTGATATAAGCAAACTCTAGTTATATAGTGATTTACTTACTGATCTCATGGTCACCCGTCAACTTCTATTATATAAAACAAGCCAATATGTTTTTTGAGTTGTAATAGTGATGATCTAAATCGCCCAAATGCAATTTCCTCGCTTGCTAAGTCAGTCCATCGAAACACAAGACTTTTAAATGTTCCAGTACACCGAGATATATTCAGAAGCACACAACCCTTTGTTGGCTGCTGTATTTGCTTTTAAACACTTCTTAAAATTTCATTACTACTCCAGTACCAGGTTTACAGGTCTAAAAATATGCCACCTTCGTTGACTAGCAAATGTATAATTCAGAGAATCTGCAGAGCAATTAAATCTTAATCAGGTTTGGTCCCTGTCATCATGGGTGGGCTGGAGAAAATAACCAGCGAATTAACTCCTACTGGGTTAAAGTGAGTCATGCAGCCCGAATCATGAGCTCAAAGAGTCAACGTTAGTGATGCTGCTTTTCGTTATATCAAAAATATTTTTCACTCAGGATAGTCTTGAATAGAAGATTCTACATTATTTAGTCTACGGCGTAAACAGTCATTCAGAGTGGATTTAATAGGACATGGTTTATTAATTCCTCTGCAACTAGGTGTCACAATGTTCTGTTATACACAAATATAACCATTTTGTTTATTGTCCAAACCGCTTGTGGCCAGGTACTTCACAAGAAGATTGTATAATGTCTCAGGCATCAGGCAGTTCATGTTCATAACCATCTCATGTAATAACTTTCAGTGAGGAAGCTGTAACTCTGCCTTTGTTCACTACCACTGTGGATAATTCTTTCCAGAATGGAGCAATTCACATTGAACCCACTCTCACTGACTGTTTAATTACTTTATTTACTTTGCCAAAGCACTTGTTTACACAGATTGTGTAATACGAAGAATCATATCATTATGTTCAGGTTCTACTCTTACTTCTAAATTACAAAAAATGTTATTTGGCCCTTAGAGTGTATCAGTAAACACTGATTTCAGTAAATATAACCGGCGTTTACTCTCAGAACTCAGAGTGTATCAGTAAACTCTGATTTCAGTAAATATAACCGGTGTAAAACAGTCTAGAACTGGTGTTTATTCTCCAACACGCTTTCCCTCAACGCACCGCCACTCTCCAGCCCCTCCCTCTGCGGGTTTCCCCCACTCACTTGTGGGCGGAGACTATCCTGAAGGTTCTCCTGGGTTCGAAGATCTTGTTTGTTTCTAAAACCTAAAGAAAGAAATTTTTAAAACCCCAGTAGTGATTATTATTGCATGTTTTTTAAATGTCAATAACTGGTTCTATGGGATACAGGAACACCAAACAAAGCTCTGCATCACATCTGGCACCTCCAGCATCAACACAAACTGGGGGAACTTCTATATAAGAAGCTGTTTTGCTGTATGATGACAATTTACCTGCTCAAGCTTTGAGGGTTACAGAGCCATCCGTTAAAAGGGTCTTTGAGCTCTTAATCGTGTCTTTAAGAGTGTACTGTACTATTAGGCTTTATTATTTGAGTCGTTAGTTGTGCTGCCGGTCAGCCTAAGAGCCCACTTTTGGGTGAGCATTATTATTCTGCAGTTTCTCTTGGTGTAAATGGTTGGGGCCAAATGTGTATTCCTTATCCCCTTCCTACCGTGTCTTCTCGGCTTTGTGCTGACAGTGAGGCATAGCTTGCATCTTTAACTAACCGGAAAATGTGTCGACTTCGCTAGTTTCTAAAACCCCTGCCTGGCGGAATCTCTGCTCTCCGGTGTAATCCATGGTAGCGCTGTTCCTTATGTGTGACCAGCATTCTCTAATATCCACTTTGTCAGTGACGCATTGTCCCTGACAGCGTGTAGGAGTCAGCCGTGGCCCTGTGTGGAGGTCATCAGATTGACTTAGACTCTGCATCGTCCACCATCCTTTTTTTTTTTTTGTTATTCTTCCCAACATTAGTCATAACCTCCTCCTCGCCCATCAGACGGTCATCTTCAGCCTGGGAGGAAGAGCACTGAATCACTGAACTGTCCTCTCGTGGACTCTCAGTTGTAACTGAGGTACCACTGCAAAATCAGAGAGTCCCTGCCGGCTTTGAACAAATTGTTTTCTTGGTGACATTAACAGACTACTAATTTTGAGTGGGCAGTAAGGAAAATGCTATTGCGATTGTTATAACTGTCACAATCAGAAGCAGAAAACTATTGATCCTGGAGGAAATTGCTGATGCACAGACACACAGAGACAGAGAGACAAGAACAATATAAAGTACAATTTAAAATCAATTTAAAATATACATTATAATTTTAAATAAAATAAATTATAAATAAATTATAGTTTGAAAATGCTCTCGAAATACTCTGTACCAAATACTATATACACTATGATGTACATAAAATGCTCTGGTCAGTCAGAGAGGTGAATATAAATATTATAGGTAAATTAAAAGAATGACTGCTGAAGTAGTTTACCAGGGAAATCAGTCTGTCATCCAGTTTTGACAAAGATGTAAATCGTGGCAATTCAAAACGTCTTTGAATGTTTTAAAAACCTGATATTAATCTAATAACAGTCCAAGACACATTAAGTTTTTAAATGAATCTGTGACCTCTCAATTGATTATTTCAATGAATAATTGCTCTACTACATTTAATGAGCTCTGGCAAATCAAGGAAATGTTTAGTAAAGTCAGTTTAATAATAAAACTCCAATGAACAGCTTTAATAATAATATTACTGGGGCAGTACATTAAAGGCCCCCTTTTACCCCTTGCCTGGGGAGACTTTTTATCCCTACAGTATCATTTTATACTACAGTAGATTAATAATAATTGGAAAAGAATTAAATATTTGCACATATGAGCATATTGTGAGCATCGGTTCTTGTGGACAACTGACTTCATTACAAGGAAATGCTAATTAGGCCTGTTTATCCGTATTCAGTTCAGTTTCAGGTAGAGCCCGACCGATATATCGGCAGGCCGATATTATCCGCCGATATTAGTCATTTTCCAAACTATCGGTATCTGCATTTATAATGGCCGATAAATGAATATTTCAAAAATAAAAT
>JBBPDC010151803.1:0-20926 GCA_037974485.1 Hemigrammopetersius urotaenia | reverse complement strand
AAAACTATACATGCACAACACACCAGACATCAATGGTTTGATCCATTCCAGTATTTCAAAACTTCCAGCTATAAAAAAAAAAAACTACACTTTCAGAGAAAATGCAAAGTGTAATTGCACTATTGCTATAGTAACTGTGGTAGTTTCTAGGTGGTTGCTATGATGTTCCTATGCGGTTACTGATGCTTGTTATGGTGTTACTAGGTGGTTAGTGATGGTGCATTAGTTTCATTCTAACGCCTCAATTATTTAAAAAAAAAAAACAATAAACATTGACACCAGTGTTTTTTCCTTAACGGATCTGAGCGTTAATTTCTTACATGCTGTTTATGGGTCTGCAGTCTCCGTATGTTATGGAGGCAACTTGATCAAAACTCAGCCCTTAATCGCCCGCCTTCCTGATGAACCGTGAGTTTTTAACCATCTATTACGAAGCCATGGCGGAAATAGGTCCCGCGAACCACATTTTTAACATTTGGTACTCTGCCCCTGAACAACTATCCAAAAACTGAAAAACAAAACACACTACAGCGAATATCAAATGATGTTTTGGCGTTGGAACATATTTCAAAAACTGTAGGAGGAGAAGACGCGCCAAATTCCAGCTGTAAAAAGAAGAAAAAAAAGTAGATGCATTTCTGTGAGAGAATGTGAAGTGCGGTTGTGTGGGTGATGTAAAGCCGGTGTTTCTAGACACACAGACATTGGTTTTATGGGCAAAGTTTGTGTTAAAATAAAAAAGTAGTTTATAAACCCGGTCAGTAAATGCGACCTTGAACATCCTTGCACTCCTCCAGTTGTTCTAGACTGAGTCTCCTTTTGGCTCTGGTGAAAACAGTCATGCCGTCATGGCAGCGGCTCCTCCGGTCTCAGGTTGTGAGCGTTTATTCTTTAAAGTTGGCCTCAGTTTTGTGCAGTGCCCGTACAGAGAAAGCTGCTTAGCTACATTCTGGCATTGTCGCTTGCATAATGCATTTCTTCTGCTTCAAACATGATCCACGACACAAAGATAATCCCTCTGCTTGACTGGTATGGAAGGATGGAACACAGAAATCCTGGTCTGAAACCTTAACCAGTAAACTGATTACAACCCTTGTGTATTCCAGGGCTGGAATCTGGATGGAGACTGCCCACCCCAGGCGGCTGGATCTGGCCGCTGGGTTTTGTACCATCCATAACTGCCTTGAAGCTTCCGACTATGTGAAACAATGGAATAAATCTTCAATGTGCTTGAGAAAACACTGAAACCAACGTGCTGAATTTTTTTCTGTTTACTTCCGTTCTATTTCTCAGAACGCTCAAAACGCTGCCACTGCCATGAAAAACGTTTACATTGTAAACGGAAAGATTTGAAAGTATTAAAAGGTCTACATCAGTTGAACCTACTGAGTTCTGACCTTCTGTTCTTCACTTTTTATGGAACAAAGGGAAGCAGTATGAAAGCGATGTTGAAAGTATTTTACTTCCTAGCCCCAGTAAAAACGAATCTCTAAAATGGTCTGAGTTCAAATTCTTCCTTCTGGGATCTCACGAAACCCTTTTACATACGTTTACATATATTTACATACGTCCACCAAAAGAAAACGCACACTTGATAAAGTGAACAGACTTAACTACGCAAATTACTGTTGTGTCTTTTTGTTTCAGTCTCAATACTCACTCGCTCTTATAGGCCTCAAAAACTCTCAAAATCCACATGACTGGGTTAAAAGTAAACAGTCTTCCTACTTGAGTCAATACCAGCACTGTGTGGTGACTTCGGTGTTTTATTATAATACTTTGGTTTTCATTACAATATTTGTGTTTAATTATAATACTTGGGTGTTTTATCATAATTCTTTATTGTATGATTATAACATCGGTGTATGATTATAATACTTTGGTATTTTATTATAATTATTTGGCCTTTTATTATAATATTTTGGTATATTATTATAATACTTTGGTGTTTATTATAATAATTGGGTGTTTATTATAATACTTTGGTATATTATTACAATACTTTGGTGTTTTCTCATGATACTTTTATTATTACTGTTAGACCGCAGTAACAGTAAGTTAGTAGAAATTATTTGACAGAATCACGTGGTCTGACTGGCTTCCTGCTTGGCAGTGGTTGGCATTTCATGCAAGTGGAGCGCGGCCAACCATGCTGGCAAACCGCCAACTAAAATAATCACCTAACCTACGAGATCTGCTTTCAACACCACTGCCTGAGGCGAGGGTGTGTGTGTGTGTGTGTGTGTGTGTGTGTGTTTTGCATTTGGGAGAACATAAAACCTTCCACATGCAAAAAGTTCTAAAGCTTAAAACCCTCAATAATTATTTAAATGCATTCATGGCGTATTTCCAACCCCCCACAGAGACACTTTTATTGTAAACACGCAGAAACATGCAGAGTCGTGTTTTCAGTGGTCAGATAAGTTCCTGATAAGTTCCAGACTCCTGATGACATGAAACAATGAGTCAAACATGTCGTGTGTAATAAAGCGAGATGAGGTGGAAACCAATTAAGCTCTTTGATCCCAGAATTGAATTAAAACCATTTTTTATTTGAAATTTTCACAAAATAAGAAGTGAACAGACTGGTCCAGCAACCTCTTTCACTTGCATTAAACAAAAAGCAAACACACGGTCACCTATTTATTATTTGTATGATTAAGATCTTAATGACGGAACATGCGGTTCCTGTCTTCATGGGTTTCACGATTTGATCTGACTGAATAGAGACGAGGAAGAAGGCAGTCAATTCCACCACAACATGCTTTCGCTTCCTTAAATCACTTGTTCAGTATTTATATAATGTCTTCGCCGGTTTCCATGGTAATCCAGGTAATTACTGTTTCAGTCAGATCGAAGCATTTTATTAAAAATGTACATTCATTTGAAAATACCACTGATTTACCACGTTAAAACTTTTTTCTTTTTCTGACGTCTGATAAGAATATTCCTGAGCAGTCAGAAAAGAAAGATGTCAGTATTTAAAAACACTACCAAAAACTGAGTACAAGTGACTTTATTCAATGTTTCACACAGTGGTGCAGTAAAACCAGTAGAATGTGATAACAATATTCTCGGAAATGCATAAAATACATATATGGAAAGTGATATGAGGGTGGGTGTGGCCTAGTGGGTAGGATACCTGCCTCTGGAGGTCCTGGGTTCGAATCCCACATTCAGCACACCTGAGCAAGACCTCAAGTTGCTCCAGGGAGACTGCCCCCTGTAGTTGGGGAATGAAAGTTGCTTTGAATAAAAGTGTCGGATAAATGCTGGAAATGTAAAAAGGCGTTATTAACTCCCTATTAAAACCTCTCAAACTCTTAGACACATATGGTTTGATGCTGCAAGAATTTCAGGAAACACGGCGGGATGCATGATGGTTTGGGTCCCTCTGCTCATAATTTCTGTTACTGTGAAAATGAACCGATCTCTTAAAGATATAAAGAAGAAACACATGCTTTCTGTACTTTAAGCAAGATTAGTGTATTATTTTGTCTTGTACAAGGAACACAATGTGAAAGTCTGGGCCCCTGCATGGTGCGGCACCTTTGATGACTATAACAGTGCATAAATGTTTTTGTAGCTAAATAAGAGTCTCTCAGCTCTTCTCTGGGTGATTTTCACTCATTCTTCCATGGAAAACATTTCTAGTTCCGCAAGATTTTTGGGCCGTCCTGCACGCCCTGCTCCTCTGTGGTGGAGGCTCTGTGAGGACCACGGTAAAGCCTTGTGTGTTTTAGGTGGTCCATGGGTGGATTTTGAGGTGTGTTATAATAACCATCCCTGTTTAATCCCCAGCCTTTTTTTTACTGACAGAGCGATGCTAGCTTCCAGAATTTTCTGGTATTTAATCCCTTTTCCCTCCACCAGTGAAAGGCTCGTCGTGCCACCGGCTGCAACACGAGCCCAGAGCATGACTAACAGTTAGAGAACTGTTCTTTTTTTCTTTTCCAAACATACTTTCACTCTTTTCAGTTTGATTTTAACTTCATACGTCTGCAGGACGTGTTTCCAAAAGGCATCAGACTCGTTTAGATGTTCCTCTGAAAATCAGTACCACTGAATTTTGTGGTGAGAACACAGGAAATGTTTTCTTCTCATGATGCTTCCATGAAGGTCATATTTGTGCAGGTGTCACTGCACAGAAAACACCATCACTTTTGGGGGTTGTGTGACTTTCTAGCAGGTCTCTCCCAAAGTTTTCTTAGTTTTCCAGAGCTCATCATGACCTCTACTAACTGGTAAACTGAGTTACCATTGCTGTATGAAAAGAAATGACAGGTAACCTCAAGGCTGTGAGGTCTCCGAGTGTTTGACTATTCCTTTATACCAGGTAACTGTAGCTCTTCTGATGTTTTAGAGATTTTTTTCATTTGAGTGCTTAATAATGCTATGTATGTTCATAATAATATGAATTTTGAAAAGAAATCACTGAGATAGAATCTCAAAAACTGTTGTAAGGACCCACTGTTTCGAACAAATCAAGATTAAGTTATATTAGAATTCCAAAATACTCTTTATATAAATCCATCTGACATGGTGTGGGGAGACGCTTACTGAGTGAATTTCATGGTTTTCACTCTCTCAGTCCTTAAATAAGGATTATTTTGTGTTTGTGCTCACATGGCCTGCTGTGGGTCATGTGATGTCAGTGGCTGCTGCCTTTATGTAAAAAAGAGGTCAAACTCTGGATTCAGAGCCTGGCAGAATTTGATTACAGCACACTGTAATGCAAAGTGTCTTTGTGCATACAGTAGTTTGAACCTGATTTCTGATAAATAGTTTAGTAGACCAGTGAACCCGACAGCGGGCAGAGACGTGGCTGGATGTCGGGTTAGTGGAGCAGAAACACTCGCCAGGTTGCAGGCAAGGGTATTCCTCACAGTTCCAACTTGCCTGGGCTTATTGGTGCTTAAACCTGGGCTAATCTTCCAGATCGGATGGATAAAGCTGGGCTGCTATCTGGGCTGCAGTAGCTGGGAATAAGCGCCGTCAGGCCTTCGCCCCAGTCTGTCACAACATTGACATATCATCTGCAGCGGCCTGAGCTCACTGACCAGAAACAAATTAAGTCGCTTACTTGTGTGTGTGTGTGTGTGTGTGTGTGTGTGTGTGTGTGTGTGTGTGTGTGTGTGTGTGGAGGGCAGACGGGGTCGCTGACAGAGAAAAATAAGTCCAGAACTCTGTTTTGGTTGAATGTGCTTGTTAACAGCCTATGAAACATCTTAACTGCTCTTTAATGATGAACCCTAAAGAGGCCCTGACTGTGATTACAGAATAGAAAAGTGTCTGTCAGTCAGTCAATAACTGGAAGAAACCACACTGGGAACCTCGGGCTAGTTTGAACCTCACAGTGTTCGTCATATCTTCCTTTTAGATGAGCAAGAAAGTTCTGAAGCCCCTGCTCTCAGGGGAACATGCCTCAGAAACAAAAACGTAAGAATAAAACAAAGAAAGAAAGAAAGAACGTCCAATAAAATAACTTTCAGCTGCTCATAAATTCTAACGTAACGACGTGTTTCCTCGATTTCAGCTGGTGGTCGAACGGAGTCCTGAATCTGTGCGTGTTTGAAATCAGGAGAAGAACGCGTTCGCGAGAAGACCGTGTGGAAACACCACAGCAACATGACGAGCACCAGAGGGGATGAACCTCTGCGGCTGCAGGGAACCGGAGCTGCTTGTCCTCGGTTCACTTTCCGTTTAGTACCGCCTCGTTCTCAGCCTGGAGCTTCTGGACAGATTTGAGTCAGATCAGAGGTTCGCTTCCCTCAAACGCACCGTTCGTTTGGGTCAGAGAGACCCTTTCCTGTTTATTTCCAGAAGGGAATGTGCCAGAAGGTCCTCCTGCTCCCGTTCGGCTCTCCGGCACGCCGCGGACTGTCTGAACAGCTCGAGATCTGGAACAGACGACTCTCGGTGTAATCCCTCCCCCAGCTCTGTGCGTGCCTGTGTGTGTGTGTTTGTTTCTGTGCGTGTATGTGTGTGTGTGAGGCTCAGAGTTGCGTGCGAAGCGCGCTCCGTGTCGTTTGGAGGACTCCGCCACCTGAAACGCGAGGAAGCGCAGTGGGTATAAAGCACGAGCCACATCTGCTCTGCGCGCGCAGGGAGACCACAGCTCTTCTGAGGGATGGAGCTCTGATTCAGCTCAGAAATTCTCAGAAATCCTTCCTCTGCTCTGGATGAGAGGCTTTATTTGCCCGAGCTCAGAGACTCTGGTGGAGTGACCGGGTGAGAGAGCGTCTGGTTTATTTAATTTGACCTTATTTTATGTGTTTATTTTTAAGCCTGTATATACTGAGATATAAATATATATATATACACTGATATGTATATAAATACTGATATATATATATATATATATGTATATATATGTATATATATATATATATATATATATATGCTGACCCTTCTGTGAGGGTCTCTCCTTGCCTGGTGGGTGTAAACAGGTCCATAGCGGCAGAGTGGTGCTTTGAGATTTGGACTAAGTTTGAGCTGCTGGGTTTGAACCCCCTGACCCTGTGGTGCTGATGTTGCATAGCTTGGGGTTCCACATGTTTGGGAAAGTGAAGTTTGAGGGATGAAACCTTGTGTGCATCCCTTTTCCAGGGCACCTGGCACCTGCGGGCAAGGGATGATCCCCCCGGGGGACTGCATGTACGCCGGCCGGAAGAGGAGGAAGCCGATCCAGAAGCAGTTGAGTGTTTTTATAGCTGCTGTTCTAAGTGTATCTAGGTCTGTTCTAGTGTTCTTGGAAACAGAGCTCCTGACTGACAGAGAAGTTCACAGAAGTGTCTTAAAGGGCTGAGCTCTCAGAACCAGGAGACCTGGAGTCCGACTCTCTAAACAGACCATGCAGGGTTCAGCTCTGTCTAATTTGTAGAAAACTGATTTTTAAAAAAAATGATTTGACAAAGGAAAACCACCAAGACCAGCGCTTTTAGCAGTTAGGCTAGTTACATTGACTTCAAAGTCAAAGCCAAAGTCGAAGCGAACTTTATTGTCATCTCACCCCTATACAGTAAACAGAGAGGCGAAAATGACGAAGCTCGGGTTTCACAGTGTACTTAAAGCACAACAGACGTAAGACAACATACAGAACTCTGCAAATAAAGAAGTAGAAATATGAGTAAGGCTTAACCTGTCCAGGGGGTGTGGACCGCTTTCTGTGCATTTCATATATATATATATATATATATATATGTAAATGTAAGTAAAATGTGCAATGATTGCACAATTCTCTTCTACATAGCAATTTTTTTCAAACAGTATAAACAGTATAGAGAGTATAAACAGTTCAATAGTATAACCAGTATAACCACTATAACCAGTAAAAATAGTTTAAAAGTATAACTAGTATCAACAGTATAACCAATGTAAACAGTATAAATAGTATAACCCGTATAGACAATATAACCAGTATAAACAGTATAGACAATGTAACCAGTGTAAACAATATAAACAATGGAAACAGTGTAACCAGTATAAACAGTGTAACCGGTATAAACAGTGTAACAGTGTAACCAGTATAAACAGTGTAACCGGTGTAAACAGTATAAACAGTGTAACAGTGTAACAGTGTAACCAATATAGACAGTATAAACAGTGTAAAAAGTATAAACAGTATAGACAATGTAACCTTTATAAACAGTATTAACAGTGCAAACAGTGTAACCAGTGTAAACAGTATATACAGTATAAACAGTGTAAAAGTGTAAGCAGTATAAACGGTGTAACCAGAGTAAACAGTATAAACAAGGTAAACAGTGTAACCAGTATAAACAGTATAAACAGTGTAACCAGTATAAACAGTGTAACAGTATAGACAGTGTAAGCAGTATAAACAGTGTAACCAGTATAACCAGTATAGACAGTATAAACAGTGTAACCAGTATAGACAGTATAAACAGTGTAACCAGTATAGACAGTGTAAACAGTGTAACCAGTATAGACAGTGTAAACAGTGTAACCAGTATAGACAGTGTAAACAGTGTAACCAGTATAGACAGTGTCAACAGTGTAACCAGTATAAACAGTGTAGCAGTGTAACCAGTATAGACAGTGTCAACAGTGTCAACAGTGTAACCAGTATAAATAGTATAAACAGTGTAACAGTGTAACCAGTATAGACAATGTAACCAGTGTAACCAGTATAGACTGTGTAACAGTATAATCAGTATAAACAGTGTAAACAGTGTAAATAGCAGGAGTCTTCTGGAGCCTAGTTGTAGTGTTATTAATTTGTTTTTATTTTTATTAACTCATTTGTTTTGAAGTAGCTAAATTCAATGCCCAGATGGGATGTTTACACTGATTCAGTAGCAAATGCTCAGTCTAACTCAATATTATGCTTTTTTTTTTTTCAAATTCATCTGTACTTGAAATCTGCTGAACTGATGCCGTTCTCTGTTAAGGCTCAGTATTTAATCAGAAAGCCTGCAAAACGAATCCCCTTTTCTTTCATTTATACTCATGAATTGCCTTATTTAAAGGATTACAGGGGTTAACTCGTTTGAGCCAGTTGGCGCTGAGCTCCACAAATGGAAGTTGTGTGCTGGGGTTTATTTAAAGCTGTGGTTTCCTACAGACGGGTTTACTGACAGAAATCAGACTCCTAAACCACAACATAGACCCAGAAGAGCTAAAACCTGGCCGGCTTTGGTCTGCATGTGTCCTGTTGTCTGTGAAATTTAAGTTAACTTCAAATAAAACACCTGCTGCGGAGCTAGGCAACTATTCCAAGGGAATCGATTTTCACAGTTTGATGAATTTTATACTGTAATGTACTGTACACTAGTTTTTTACTGTAATGTACAATGCATTAGTTTTATACTGTAATGTACTGTACATTCGTTTTATACTGTAATGTACTGTACATTCATTTTATACTCTAATGTACTGTACATTAGTTTTATTTTGTAATGTACTGTACAGTAGTTTTAAGACTATAATATGTTGTGCAATAGTTTTATACTGTAATATACTGTACATTCGTTTTGTACTGTAATATACTGTATATGACAATTTGCATTAATCAGTTTATCTGGAACTACTATGTAGGTTCACTTTGTGGTTTTATTAGTGATTGCCTGTTTGTTGCAGTGCTTGTCAGCCGCCCTCAGTCCTCTGTCAGTGGAAAGGGACCACCTTAGGGTCCCCCAGGTTCAGATTATTATTTGGGTGGTGCAGGACTCTCAGCACTGTAGTGAGATTAATATGGCAGCGGCTTGTTGGAATTTACTGGCCTATTTATTAGATAGATTAGTTATTGGATATTTATTAGAGACATCAGTCTTGGCCACTGAAAGTGTTTGCCTCCTTCCAGCAGAAAGCCGGCCTCTGTGACGGAGAAGTCCAACCCATCGAAGCGGCACCGGGACCGCCTGAACGCCGAGCTGGACCGACTGGCCAGCATGCTGCCTTTTCCCCCGGAAATTATCTCCAAACTGGACAAGCTGTCTGTGCTGCGTCTCAGCGTGAGCTACCTTCGCGTCAAGAGCTTTTTCCACGGTAAGCTACCTGCTGTAAACGCAAAGCCCCTTTCTTCACCGCAGAACTGGATTGGTTGGATTTCTGAGTTGCTATGACTCCTCTGAGACGCCCCAAGTTTAAACCTTCATGCCCAAAAGTTTCCCATAAAGCTTTCGAGTGAACATGGCATAAGCCTCCCGAGAATCTTCTCCGATGAGTTTCTGTTTTAGTTTGATGAAGGGTTTGCTTTTGTTGACGTTACAGTAGAGAATATGCTAAAGAATATTTAACCTGTTCAGATCATTCTCCGTTGGTTTGACCAGGGTTTGGCCTGTATCCTGTAAAAGAAAATAAAAAAGCAACTTTCGGATGCAGTGAGAAATATAATTAGCGTGGAGAAATCATGGCTGGTGCACCTGCATGGTTTTCAGATAACTCTCCACAATAACAGTGAAAAGTACAAATAATTTGTTGCTGTATTTTTTTTTTTTTTAATCTGCTTTATTTTATTTGCACCGTTTTTGAAAACCTCTTCTCAGTCCCACATTTTGCCGTAGCATGTCCTACTTTTCAGTCCACTGCTTTCTGCAGTATATGTCTATATTTGTCTAAAATATCAAGGGGAATATGATGCATGTTCAGTTAAAATATGTTTTAATTGGCCAAATTGTTTGGCCTGCTTCCCCCTTATGCACCCTCAGGACCTAAAACTGTACATATGCTGTCACTGGGGCGAAACCTCCAGTGTCATCCGTATCTAGTGAAGAGCACAATTGTGTCCTTATTTGGTGGCAGTTTTATTTTTCAGCTGTTTTGACTCCATACACCCTGCAGTAACCCAAGTTTCTGTTCATTCCGTTAAAATATTTCTCACATGCAGTACATTTACATTTGGTACCAAAGTGCATTTAAAATGAAACAGGAATGAAAATAAAGTAATCCACTGCTTTTCGCTGGGGTTACGTTCCAAGAGCACCTGCGTATTGTGAAAATATGTTGTTGTGTTTTAGTTAAAACCTAAAAAGGCCTAAAAATGCCTATTTTTATAGTGTAAACCCTAAATCTGCCCCCAAATCTGCTCCCAAAACACTTTAATGTCATTTTAATACATTACCCTTAAAGAAAATGTAAAGGTAAACCCATATTTGCCTCTTTTAATTTAAATTCCCTGCCAAGATATGCAATTCAGAAGGTGGGACAAAAGTATTGGGATACTGCAGCAAGGTGAACGGTTTTTGGGGAATAACCCCTGATCTACTTGGGCTAAAAATACATATAAGAGCTTGTTGGAAAGGTCTCCTGGAGATATAACTATGCAGTTTGAATTGTCTTTCCGAATCATGCTTCGGAAAAAGTGCATCCAGGTCGGCTACAGCCTGCCCTGAGTGTGAAAACATCCAGAAAAAATATATTTATTGCCACAAATAAGCTACAAAGGTGGAGGATATTTGCAGTGTGACAGAATCTGCGACTCCTGATCTGCACAAAATTGGGTAATTACTGTATTGTTTGCTTTGTCCACTAGATCTGGAAATTAGTCATTTAATAAAACTGATTTGTCGTAGTTTAGTAAGTGGCCATGCACCATTTATGGCTTTATCAATGAATTAGTGAGTGATAAAACCAGCTAGTGGTACCCAAGATTAACCCCTGAGGTACTCCATCATGTTCGGGGGAGACAAGATGGACTGCTATAGAAGAAAGAAATGGAAAGTGACAGGTTCGCTGGTTATCATGTCATAAAAAGTTTCAAACTCGTTCACAGACACACACACACACACACACACTCAAACCTCCCTATGGTCCTATTCAATTTATTATTAATCCGGCACTTCACAGAGAATTCTAATAACATTTTGCAGCGCAGCGTCTCCATCACACTCGGTGTCAGATAACTGTGAGTGAACTACACCTAAAGAAGAACTGACTGTCGCACACTTTAGCTCTTAAGTGCGTCTCCCATTGAGCTACGTACTTAACTTGCTTCACGCAGTAACAGTGTCATCCGTTGAGATAATGCCCTAGAGCGTATGCCTTCAGGCTCTTTAAAAGTTCCAGCAAACGGCTGCGGGGATGTCGCGTGAAAACCAGTGGCATGATCTCTTTGTTCAGGAAGGGGTGGGGTATGTAGTATAATGGAAAAAGCTCTTCAGAAAAGACTTGTTTTTTCTGACAAGTTTTTTTGGTTTTATCGCATTTAAACTTAATACTGAGGTCTAAATATTGCTTGCAGCCTTTGTGCACTGGAGTAATTTCTTTCCACTGAACTTTTAAGTGTAACACTCACTGGGGAAACAGAGGGGTGTACTTGGTCTGCAGCAGCGTTTTATGAGGTGGTACACGTTAAAGTACCCTGAGCATCATGCCCTCAGCTGGCTCATGCTTACATTACGGCATTTAGCAGTCGTTCTTATCCAGAGCGACGTACATCAGTAAGCTTGCCTTCCTCCCAAGTAAAGTAAGTAAAGTGGCCTCTTATAGTCACTTGTACTTGTAGTCACTTGTAGCACTGAATGGACTTCCACAGAAGGGCTTCAAGCACAGCTCGTCTTGAGCCTCCACTGCTCAAAAGAAGAGGGAGACATGCGTCAAGACTCTTCTCAGTTTTGGCCCCTCAGTGGTGGAATGAACTCCCTCTTACGATCCGATCAGCGGAGTCCTTTGCTGCGTCGCCTGAAGACCCACCTCCTCAAGGAGCACTTCGACTACTAACTATGTCCCTGTCCTACTGCTTACTTATTTCTTAAAAAAACTTCCTTTCCCTTGACTTCTCTATGGCTTGTTGTTCTCTATGCTTATGTATTTTTGGGTAGGTGTTGGCTAATTATTGACAGTTGTTGTATAGATGCTCTGACGGCAGTATCTTGGTTAAATAGTTGACTTGGATTTAAGCTGTTTTCAGGTAAGAAACAGTTGTGGACTTCTTAAGCACTGATGTACGTCGCTCTGGATAAGAGCGTCAGCCAAATGCCATAAATGTAAATGTAAATGAATGGCTTGGTATGATGAATCCCAGTTGTCTTGTAACATGCTGGTCGTGTGTGCATCATTTACCTGAGGAACAGATGGCACCAGGTAGCGTTAGGCGAAGAAGGCTGCGTGATGCTCTGGCCAGTGTCCTTCTTTGAAACCTTGGGTTCTGGTACTCATGTGGATGTCTCCTATTACCTTTTCAAACATTGTTACAGACCAAGTATGCACCATAATGGAAGCAGTATGTCACAGTAACAGTCTGGCTGTGGATGTTTCAGCAGGATGATGCACCCGTCACTCTCAAAACTGTCAGGAATGGTTTGAGAAACATGAAAGAGTTCAAGATGTTGAACTGACCTCCAAATCCCCCACATCTCAATCCCATCAAGCATCTGTGGGATGTGCTGGAGAAGCCACACCTTGCAGCTCTTTAGGACTTGCAGGACTTTAAAGATCTGCTGCTCGAATTAGTGCCAGATTGCACAGTGCAGCTTCAGAAAAGCTTTCACAAGTCAGAACTGATTTGGTATCACAGCATCTACCCGGCGGTTTCAGTGATGCGGATGATTAGTGTTCGAATAGGGAGATAAAAGAGTTTCAAGTTTCTGTGGAAATTGAGCTGCAAAACAGAACGTTTTTGTGATGTCATGAAAGACAATCAGCTTGAAGACGTTTATGTTAAAGTAAGTATTTCAGTCCAGTCTACGACAATGCAGGGTAGCCAATCAGCAGAGGTCATTTACATACAGTCCTGTGGAAAAGTCTTGGGCACCTGTGCAAATAGTTTGGAGTCATTTCTATCAGCAGTGGCTTCTTTCTGCCGCAAAAACAGCTGAATATTAGAATCAATGCAAACAAACAAGCAGTAAAAAGTATCGCTTTTTTCTAAACAGTAGTGGATATTCTGTTAGCTGGTTAGAAGAACACAGGTTTGGATCCAAGTTTCTGCTCAGGGCCTCCAGTCATTGGGGGAATGACTAAAATTCCATAATCAACACCTAATTTAATCTACTGCAGTAAAAAGAGCCAAACCAGGGATTTGATGGAGCTGCAGGTAAAACTGGGCTTCCATGAGGAAAGAGGTCTGGAAATGGTTCAGAAAACACTTTGCCACACAGAAACCCACAATTTACTGTATTGACGTTATTTGTATTTGTTGTAATGTAAGAGATTTAACACTAACTTAACACCACTGCCCAGCAGTAAACAGCTTTAAAGCAGCATTTTCTCAGGGACCTAAGACTTTAGCACAGTACTGTCTATCTCCATATATGTCACAGTGATACAGTCATGTATTTTGTCCATAGAGGACGCTGCACTTATGCCCATAAAGAGAGGAACTGTGTGTGTGACAGAGAGAGAGAGTCAGATAATGGTTTAAGTGTCAAATCGTCCTCAGAGTTATTTGTGAAATGCTGCATGCTGAACAAAAGGAGGAGGAAAGTAAAGCTGAGTTTGGCTCCACACTTTAGAGACAGTTTTACATTTGCATAGGAAGTGGTGAAAAGACGAACAGCGGTGGTAAAGAAAAAAAAAAACATCTTTGGATTAAAGAAAGCCTATGAAGCGTGAAGCCAGTCTGCATCTTCAGCAGGTGAATCTCTGCTGTAACTGTAGATTGTCACCAAAAGTCCATGATTATGGTGTATTAGTAGATTTATGGTTTGTTTGGTTTGTTTGTTTGCCTAATCCTACTTCTAATCCTAATCCTAATCCTAACCCTAATGCATCTGCTCAGAGGGTCCTTAATCACTGTCGGAATCAACGTCTGCTCAGTGGCACGGTCTAAACCTTTATTGAATAAATTCATCTTAAATAACCCTGAAGTGTCGTTCATAAAAATCCCACTTCTGCTTTTCGTTAGGCTGGATTTCAGCAAAAATAAAATCAGGCATGGCTGAAAGTACTGTTGAATGAAAGTACTGTTGAATATCTGTCAGAATGATCTTAGATAATTAGCAATAAAGAGCATCTCCTGGTTCCTGGATTAAGAGAATCATTATGAGACTTGAAGAAATCAATCAGTGTCTGTCTGTGCTCTTAAGTTTAGTAGGCCAGGGGTCATCTGTTCATAGAAGAACCTCTCTGTCCTCAGAAAGACTCTGAGCTTTGAGCTTTAGTTGATCGAATCATTCCATGAGAGAAGAGGCGTTTTATACCATGGGCAAGAAGTCTTTCAAGCTTTCAAGCGTTTTTCAAGCTTAAAATGATTCATTCAGATTTTAAGATTAAATGGTGTATGATCGTTAAATTGTTAAAGTGAGAAAGGTGTGTTTTGTTTGTAATTCAATTAGAAAATTTTTTACATCTCTGTGTACCAGTTATCATCTGAAATATCATCAATGAAAGGTTTTGGGAAACCTTTTGCAACATTCAAGCGAATGTATATGTTGCTGTTGTGTTATTTAAAGTATTTCGTTTATTTTTGACATTCACTGTTAAAATTCTCCATCAACAGACTGTGAAGGCTCTGTTACATTAAGCGACATCATTATGAATCAGAAGCATCGTTCTTCAGTGTGGGCAGGTTCAGCGCTTTGTCGTTATTCGGCACTGATTTATCTTTGCAATATTTTCTGAAAGGTTATGTAGTTTTCTGCTAAAAGCAAAGGTCCGAAGTTCTCGTCTTGATAATGGAGCACCGCGACCAGTTTAGTCTGAAGTCTCTCACCCCCCTCCCATCAGTCTCAGGCTTAATGTGATGTTTATTCTGCTCGGTGTTGGAAAAAATGTTTCAATACAGGTGAGAATAAACCGTGACTTCGTGAAACGGGCAGTTTTCTGAGTACAACGTCCGTTTGACTGATAAAATTCGATTTTTGGCACGTTCAGGTCTGTCTGGGTCGCTGATGGAACGACGTCAGAACACAAATGTTTGTGGAGCATCTGATAAATGCCGTAAATGTTCTGTATCTTTTGTTAGTGAAGCACTGAATATTTACTTGCTGAGAATATTACTGTTTGAGATTTTTCCGTAGTCATACATGGATTCAGCATCAGACTGAGGTCTGGAAGAAATCAAATCACTGAACACACGTGAACCTGGTGCAGCCTGTAACCCGAGGAGTGCCTCTGCAGACTCTGTTTCCTCTGCGCGTTATACCTTTCAGGCTGTGTCCGTTGTTATGATGCTCAGTGATTGCACTAATTAGTCCTTAAATATTTATAGCAGGCTGTAGTCCTATGACATTCTTTCAAGTTCTGGACGGGGAGGAACCTGAACTGGACGGGTGCGGTAAACAGTATAATGGAACAGGATCTTCAACTCTGAGGCCTACACTGTGCTTGCAGGGATAAAAATAGTATTCAGTTCTGTTTATTTTTGATATTTTGTAGATTTATACTCACATTTTTTAAATAGAATTCATTTTATAAACCATAAACTTTGTCCTTTCATTCAGCCAGTGCAGTGTTAAATGACACTGATCTATAGAACGGATTTAGTGTATATAAGTATGTTAAAAGACTTTCTCTAAAGAGTTCCCTCACGAAGTCGTGGCCTCAGTTGTTCGCGGATTTTTTCTTAGAACCGAACTAATGACTTTTCGTGGAAAGATCCTCCACATTTTTTTTCGGGGCAATATATAATTATTCATGCATTAAGAAAAATATAAGAGCAGCTTCAGTGTGGAGCATCACGAGTTTACCTTTATATTTTTACAGGCTAATGTATCAAGCTGAGTTCAAAAGGAAATCACACACAGACAGGTCAGAAAAAGTAAAAATAGAAAAAGAACTAGTTCATTCTCAGGATCTCCTTTAGATACTTACGTATATAAAGATTCTTACATTGAATTACATATTTCAGTGAAATTCTCACTAAGTACATTTGTAAAAATACTGTAAACTTTACCGTAATTTTATTGGGGTGGGTGTGGCCTAGTGGGTAGGATACTTGCCTCTGGACCAAGAGGTCATGGGTTCAAATCCTGCCTTCAGCACCACCACTGGGTTCTTGAGCAAGACCCTTAACCCCAAATAGTTAGTGTGAAAAAAGTGATCATTTGGTCATACGTGAACACACCACTGCACACAGCATGAAATTCAACCTATGCATTTAACCCATTCACCAAGTGAAGCATGGGGCAGCTACGAACACAGCGCCCAGGGTACCTCAGCTGTGCCTAGCGGTCTTGGAACCTGGACTTTCTGATCGCAGAAAGAATGGGCTACCAACTGCCCCTACCAACTGCCCCTAACCAACTGTGAGGGAGTGGAAGAGGCTGCCCCCTGCAGGTAGGAAATGGAAGAGACTGCCCCCTGTAGTTAGAGAATGGAAGAGACTGTCCCCTGTAGGTAGGAAATGGAAGAGACTGCCTCCTGTAGTTAGAGAATGGAAGAGACTGCCCTCTTTATGTAGGGAGTGGAAGAGACTGTCCTATGTAGTTAGAGAATGGAAGAGACTGTCCCAGGTAGTTAGAGAATGGAAGAGACTGTCCCCTGTAGTTAGGGAATGGAAGAGACTGCCCCCTGTAGTTAGAGAATGGAAGAGACTGCCCCCTTCATGTAGGGAGTGGAAGAGACTGCCCCCTGTAGGTAGAGAATGGAAGAGACTGAACAGAAATTAGTATGAAGTGAACTGAAGGTTTATGCACTTTATCTTTACTGGCACATGCTCGTGATTTTATTGCTGTCTGGTTTTTAGAATACATGAAATTTCAACAGAAACAAGAAGAAAGACACACTTCAGGTCCTTAAAAATAATTTAAAAACCCCATGACACCAAATGAGACCACAGCTGTAAATAGCTGTTTAAATTGGCCTACACTCACTGCATGAACTCATTTGAGCTTCTGAAATGAAAGAATTTGAAGACTGAAGATCCTCTCACCCTTCTGAACAATTATACCCAAAGCTGTGAGCAATTCGTTGTAATGCACCTCAATCTTGCCATGACACTGCAGTTCTAGGAGGAACTAACTAAACTCCCTAGTTCAGAGCTCAGTTCCAGAATAAGGAAGAATATCAGCCACAGGAACTCGGTCCTGTGGCTTTCACACGTCACTCCCACGTCAAGACCCAGACGGGGGTCCGCTTTCGAAAGGCTTTCCTGTCAGGCTATGGACTTTCGGCCTCGCTGTATTTAAAAGTGCTCTGGATGCAGGATATTGGCAAACAGTGTGCAACACTTTCATCGTTTGATGTTTAAAGTAAAGTAAAGGGACCCCTTATAGTCAGGCACAAACACCACGGCACACAGTGTGAACTTTCTCTGCATTTAACCTGTTTAACCAAGTGAAGCAGGGGGCTGCTGCCAGCGAGGGGCGCCGGGGAGCAGTGTGAGGGGACGGCATCTTTGCTCAAGGGAACCTCAGTGGTGCCACTAGCAGTGTTGGAATTCAAACTCACAACCTTCTGATTGGCAGAGGCAACAACCTAACCACCAGACCCCCAGCTACCCTGTGTACTGTCTCCCTCATGTTTGTACAGTGTGAGACTCACAGGCTCAAATTACGCACATTTATGAAAAAAATGTTTCACTTAGTTAGTAACTAGTGAGTAGCTCAAAAGAATTTCACTTTTTGAGTTTGGTTGATTCCAGTTAGTTGTTGTTGTTCCAGTGCATTTCCGTAGTTTGCGTTCCTGTAAATAACAATCAGTTTCGATAACGAAGAACTGAATTCTTTACAGTGTGGCGGTGGTTCACAGTGTTGCCTGGTTGGTGACTCAGCACTGACACAAACGATCACTGTTGAATAAAGCAGGTTTAAAGACTCGTGTTAGATGTGAGGAGGAATGTTCTAGCGTCAGTGCTAAAATCCTTCAGTGGACATTACAGACTCTTCTGAAATCGTCGGGTTATGGAACGTCAGTGGTCCATCATCTTGTTGTCACAATCCATTTCTGAGTTTATTCGAGAGGGCCAGGAAGAATATTGTTTAAAAATCAACAGCGAATTGGAATTTTCTCGCTTTGGACGAAATTTTTGGACACTCGAGTCGCACTTAAGTCGCATGAACAGAGACTTGTGACTTGACTTTAGACTCACCCTCAACGACTCGAGACTTGACATGTTCATTTCATGGAATTATTTATCTTATATATTTCATGGAATATTATATATCTCACGCTCTTTCCAACTGTTCACCTCGCCCCGGTGTCCCATTACCTTTGTCCCAGGTGAACCGTCTTCAGCTAATAACGGTTTTCGAGCGGTTGTTGGAAAGGGGTCACCGAACCCCATCTAACTGTGGAGTTTCACATTTAGAGTGAGAGATATATTATTCATATTTAACATTTAGATTTAAGATCATTTAAGGCAAATCCTCCACGTTGGTGAGGGCAGATCACAGCACACAGCCCCACCCCCTGCTAAGCAACAGCCAATTGTAATCGCAGGGTGTGGCCAATTAGCATATCTTCTAAACATTTAGAGCTCAATCATCCCACATGTCACTGTTTGTAAACGTTTGTAAACAAACGGTAAAAATGACTTCTTTGAACATCTCTGGTCGGCACGACCTGCGTCTGAAGTTCAGTGTTCAAGTTTGGAACAAGTCAGTGTTTAACTGAAGCGCGGCTGTGAAAAGTAGCACCTGTACGTTTATTTATTGGTTTGACAGTATGGAGCCTCCAGAGATGTTTCTTTAATGTCTTTTGGATCGTGTTGCCTGGCCTAATGCCAGTAATCTACACTCCTGGTGCAGATGAGGAGATGTCAGGTGGCATGAGTGATGGACACACAGGGTTTGTGTTACATGGTGTCGGTACCATATGCTGTCTTTAGACCTGGGTCTCTGCACCGGTTCCCTCACTTCAGCTTTACTTTGACCTCACGTCTGTTTATTAACCATCTGTTGGACTGGAATGAACTGCTTTCGGCAGATTAATCTGTGTAAGAACTGTACCGAGGAAAAAAACATTTATTCCTTCCTTTACATTCAAACCTCTTATACACAACAGCTATTACTCATTACACTCTACAGAGGTTCCACATTCCAAGCTGTATATATAAAATCATTTATAATAAAAGATAAATATTCATTTTAAGGAAATTTGCTGTAAGTGCATCAAATCTTGAACACAAAACTAAACACTAAATTGATTCAATCAGAAAATGGAAATTGCAGTTTTGTGGGGAATAGTCCTCCTTGAACAGATAAATCACTGTGATTAATTCTCATCAGCATTATCAACAGAATTATCCAGACAGTTACAATAAATACAAACACAATAAACCTTTGGAAGGTTTTCTCCAGGGTTGACGTGTCCAGGGTTGGGCGTGTCGGAGTTTGACTGGATCCAGGAGTTATTATACACATGCGGACTTCCAGTCCATACAGACGCATGTAAAAATATGAAGAACATGGTTAAGAAATAGAAAATAAATTACTGGCAAAATTGATGAATACTGTCACATTATTTTCTTTTATTTTCCTTCATAATAAGAAAACAAATAACAGTGTAACAAATGCAGGAATGTATAATATAATTGTATAATCAAGAGTCCAATGAGTCCAATTTTAGTCAACGTTTTTATAAATATTTATTTTTTAATCCCTAAAATGGGAGGCTGCCTAAAGACGGATGAGTGTTTTGATTGCAGAAGCTTGACTTGGGTTGCTTTCATTTCCTCTGGGGTCTGAACACGGTTTGTTTGGCGAAATGGGAAAAGTAAAGTTATTTTCTGAGAAGATCCTAATTCAGCACTGAACTTCATCAAAACCCTTCAGATCCGCCCTGTTGATGCTCGCAGCTCTGCTTTTTTTTCCCGGCCTGTCAGTAACACAGATAACACTAGACAATGTGTGTATCGCTGTGCTATCATCATTCACAGCCTTTTTTAACAATATATATTTTTAATAGTTTTATTACTATTTAATATTACTATTTAATTATTGGTATTATCTCTTTTACAGACTAGACCTGATGGGGCAAACAGGAAGAGAAGGGACAAAAAAAAAAAAAAATGCTCGCAGCTCTGCTAATGCAGGAGCAGGTCACAGAATGGATCTCTCAATATTTCCAAAAGAGTTTTGTGTGTCTGTAAATAACAGCAGCATGTGAGAGTCACAGAACAAACCCAACGACCACAGCACAGAGGAGGGAGGCAGACCTGCTGTGGGAGTGTGTGTGTGTGTGTGTGTGTGTGTGTGTGTGTGTGTATGTCTGTGTGATTGAGTTTGTGTGTGTGTGTGTGTGTGTGTGTGTGCGTGTGCGTGTGTGTGTGTGTGTGTGAGTGTAAGTGCTGTGTGTAAGTTCTTTGAGTGTTTGTGTATGCGTGTGTGTATATATGGTGTGTATGTATATCAGAGTGAGTGTGTGTGTGTGTGTGTGTGTGTGTCTGTGTGTCTGTGTGTGTCTGTGTATGCGTGTGTGTGTGTTCATTCTTGGACCTGGGCAGCTGGTAGCCTAGTGGTTAGGGCATTCGCCCTGCGACCAGAAAGTCCGGGTTTGATTCTCTTGACCGCTAGGCACCACTGAGGTACCCTGAGCAAGGTACCGTCCCCACACACTGCTCCCCGGGCGCTGTGTTCGTAGC
>JBBPDC010151790.1:0-20930 GCA_037974485.1 Hemigrammopetersius urotaenia | reverse complement strand
ATTCCACTTTTATCATTAATAAAGATAAATCTGCACAAAGCAAACATATTTGTTTACTCCTATGTTGATAAGAGTATCAAAAACAGTATATTTAGTACAGACTTAAAGGTGCGATTAATCGCAAGTTAACTATGGCAAACATGAGATTAATCGCGATTAAATATTTTAATCTACGGACAGCCCTAATTATTACAGTCAGGATTTCAGATACTTGCAGCAGATATGACAGCATTTCAGCAACATGTCAGCTTCAAGAACTGACTGTTCAACTACCATCGAATATATTCCAGACCTTGACACACCCAGAGAGAGTATCTACTTTTTTCACTTCATTACTTATAAATTTAGCACTGTGCATTGACTTAGTGTCCTAAAAAGTTCTTCAAAATATGTAGGACACTCCAATTTCTCAGGCATCCCTAGGCATCACTATCCTTTGTAAAGGTCCTGACTAAAATATATTGACAATTTCCAACATCATAAACCAAATCCTCAAAAATTTCATTTATTCAAGTCAGTAACTGTCAATACTATCTGCTGCAAGTGTTTTCAAAAGAGAAAGGAGTTGCCAATGCAAGTGGCTGGAACAAGTATTGAGGAGATGCCAAAAAACATAAAATTGGAATCAGTACTGGCCTGATAGTTTTAGTAATCCACAAAGTGCTGGTACTCTACAGTAAAAAGCCAGCACAAGATGCTCATGCATGACAGTCGGGTGCCAGGTGACACAGTTTCAGTTTCTTCTTCTGCGAATGATGTTAAAGTAAAATAAGTTTTTTTTTAAGTTTTTGTAATGCATGAGGGCCCATATCCCACATTTTCTTCCATTTTTTCATTCTAAGGGCCACATGTAGCATTTGTATAGTTTTGTGTACTAAAACAGTGTACTAAAACTAAGACAACATTCTGTCTCTTCATTTTGAAAAATGTTCCATCCTGCAGCAAAACCTACCCCCACCCCATCAGCAAAGGATAGCACAACCATTCTGATTTACTTATGTTCCATTTACAGAGGCATTCTTAACATACCTGCAGCAGTAGCTCGGCCGTTTTCTTCCTCTCCTCCTCCAGTCTAGCATCAGCCACCTCCAGCTCATTTTGCAGTCTGGCCATTCGCTCAGTCGCCAGCTTCCTCTCCTCAGCCAACGCCTTCCGGGTACTTCTCCGCTCCTCCTGCAGGTCCTCCTGCGCTTTTGCTGCCTCCTGCTTCTTGCCTTCATAGAAGATCTTCAGGTCCTCCAGCTCAGCCTGTAGCCGGCAGACCTGCTCCCTATGGTCCTTCAGCTCCTGCTGCAGCACCTGCTGCTGCTCAACAGGAGGAAACAGCTGGTCTGGGCCACAGTGGAGAGAAATGCATCAATTACAATAATTTGAGCAATCCAAAGCTCTGTACAGAGACTCCAAGCTCCTGGACTTTGGACTCACATTCTGTTACATTCACAGGAGCGCTCGGCACAATGACATCAAATCAGTGATGCCATGGGTTTGCAATTGCTAAATAAATGAGTAAATAAACAAATATACTAAATACTGAAACTAAACATTAACACACATTAACTGCGCATCACTGATTAAAATAATTATTCTGAATACATTTGTACTATTTTTCTCACTTCCATTTGCTTCCTGTTTAGGTTATGTGCATCACTGAATCTAGAATAATTCTAATAGCCAAGTCTAACAAAGACTATCTCAAGTCTAATGAAGACCATCTCAAGTACACATGTCTGCTCTGTGGACTTTAACAACATGCATCTTAAGTACACATGTCTGCAAGTTCAGGAAAGGCCAGTGGCTTAGTCTGGGAAATAATCTTTCAAGTAAAAGCAACGGTTTAGCAAAAAGTCAGATCAATCTGATCCTCTTACCTACATTAATGATCAATCAGACAAAACATACCTGCTGGCAGTTTGCCTTTGTATGTTTGTACTGGAATGATGAGGTTAATGTAGAAAACAAGCAACTGACATATACACCGCATTTGCATTGTATGAACCGCATGCCTAAATCGTGAATTGTAACGAGCATTGTTACGTAATCTCAAACTTCATAAGTTGTTTCTGGCATTGCACCACTTTGTTATCTAAGAATGTCACCTTTAAAAAAAAAAATGTAAAACTACAAATCATAGTAGTTTTAATACTCAAGTCTATTTTTAGAGGTAACAGCATATGCCAGAAATTGCATCACTTACATCTTTGATGTAAGATTAAATGCCAGTGTTATTTGAGATAATGAGAAGTTGTAATGTGGGCATCTCACCAAACTACTGTGTTAAAGGGACACTCATGTACGAATATGGTTAATGCTGCTAGCTAGCAGATCTCGTACTGGCATTCAGTTAGTATAAGCAACTAAAATGCTTCCTGCAGACTTGACCACACATTTGTAATTTTGTCTAATACTATACATTGTTTGGTTTATAAACCATACATCATTATAGTGCTGCACTTTACAGTGCTGTGCACATAAAGTTAGACAGAACTAAATCTACAAAGCATGTAAATTAACTGTAGTAAAAACATTATGTTATTGGTATAAACAATATTTACAAACCAAAGACACATACTTCTAATGGACAGGACATTATCTTAAACTCGACAAACAGCAGGTGTGAAACAGGCAGTGGTTTCATGCAGTCAGTTTACTCCCTAAAGCATCTTTCTGAGCCCCCTCTTTTACCCTCTGACTTGTCTTCTTTCTGTAGTTGCTGGAGTGTTTGCTTTGCCTGGTTTAACTGCTGCTCTAGTTCCATCATCCTGGCCAAAGTCCCCTGAACATAGGCCTCTCTCTGCTGGTCATAAACAAGCCACTGCTGGTTCTTCTCCAAGGCCTTGCAAACACCACAAGAGGAAAGCACATTAGTCTGTGGCATATTTCCTTTAATAGGTCAGCCCTTCTGCAGAACCAACAAGGATTAAAATATGATGAAATCAAGCTGTTTGTGAACTTACATCTCGCAGTTGCTCCTGAATCACTGCAGTGTCGCCTGAGAAAACCTGTAATTTACACAGATTGCACCACCAAATACATTTATCAAATAACAAAAATACATCTCATGAAATTCACAAATCCATATTATGATTAAGACTGCATTGCGAAATGCTCACAAACATTAAAGCATGTGGTTAAAATATCAGTCTGCATTATTTTGAGTGCATTATTTGCATGCTTAAAACATGATGAATGCATGCCTATAATGCATACTTGACAAAATCAAACGTTTCTGTGGCCCGAACGGTCTGTTAAACAACCTGGACCATGTTAAGAAAAATTAAGAATATTCTCTTCTCACTGGTTCCTGTGTTTGCACATGCATTCCCTCTACACCTAAAATAGTGGTAACTGCATGAAGTTGTACAGCTCAGACTCGGCTCTAAATGAACTGAGAACATAATTTGAGACAAACAGCCAGGTAAGGTAAAGGAAAGGTAAGAAATTGCTTTGTTCAACTGCACATCTGTGTGGATAAATGATGCCATCTAGAGGCTATGCTTGAATCTGCAAGAAACTGCACCATAGCCCTTGGGCTTTTAAACTTTAGACTAACTTCTCCTGTTAGATGAAGGGCACAGGGCTAGGAGTTTATAGACACATAACTGAATTCAATTGTGATGCTGGTGTGGTCATCCCACCACTTCAACAAAATCAGTCAAGCGTGTTGACAGTAGAATGGAGAGGTGACTAGCATTACAGGGTGAGCATGTCTGCGATGCATCTTGGCTTGGTCCTTTCTAGCTAGGCCACTGTAGAATGGTTATAGCTTGGAATCTTATTTCGCACTCTTCACATTTATAATTTTGTTCCCTGTAAACTTAGACAGATGAAATGCAGAGAGATAAAAAAAACTTTTTGTTCTGTTCCTCTACTCCACATCACCACTCCAGACCAAATCAATCATCATTATTGTGGTCCTTTGTTCACCTGTTCCAGGGCAATTCTACATCCACAGATAACATGCATGTGCTCCTGCACCTTCCTAACTAGACGTAGTTGTTAAAGCGTTCGACCTACAATCAGGAAGTCGTGGGTTCGATTACCAAGACTGCTAATCACCTCTGAGGTACCCCGATTGAGGGATCATCCCCACACACTGCTCACTGGGCACTGTGCTCCTGGCTGCCTGCTGTTTCACTTAGTGAATGGGTTAAAATGCAGAGGAAGAATTTTGTGCTGTTCCCACTGTGCTGAGGTGTTCACGCATGGCAGAATGGTCACTTTCACTTAATCACACAAACTCAAATAGAAACCATTGCTCCTACTGTGAACTAGAGACTCCGCCCATTTGACCAATCAGGATCACCTGCATGTGCTGCCCACTCTCTAACCAAACTACTTAAACAGACTCCAACACAGTAACTTGCCCTACTTTGCTAACTACAGATTATGCTAACAGCTCACACTTTATTCAATCAATATATAACGTTATAATTACAATACTAATATTTGGAATATTTGGTCCATACTGTGCAGCATACACTACACATTCAGCAGAATTATTGTACAGGCTAGTGTACATGGGCTTTCAGCTGTAAGTCAGTGTGGCTTTTCTTAAGTGCTTGGCACCTCCGAGTGGCGGCCACCAGTTTTTCTTTCAACTCCTCCACGTCTTGAGAGAGGGCTTGGAATGCTTTCTCTCTCCGTTTTACCTCTTTCTTCTTCTGCTCCAACGGGTTCTGCAAGGAAGTCTCTCGACCAGACTGCAGGTGCTGCCTCAGAGTGACAAGCTCCTGCTCTTTAGCCAACAGCTGTTTGGAGTTCCTTTCCCTCAGAGTCTCCAGAGCCACAATTCTCTGAGTAAAAAAGTAGAGGTATAAAGCTGTGACCTTACAATTTAGTTTGATAACATTTGATAGGAAATTTCAAAAATTCCTTGGGGACTCATCAAGTGTGACTGGATGTTCTTTTTAAGCGGTGTTGCGACGCAGACAATAAAACAATACTCTTGTTGTAATGTTTATAGACAAAAGCAAAATTCTCTTAATCAAAACTTTCACAATTAAAACAAGGTTATCTTATTATATTATTGTTCCCTTATAGACTCAAGAATACTGTATATCCATTCAAGACACAGAAGACACTCTGCTTTTAATTTCAGGACTGTGTGTGTGTTCACAGTACCTCTCAATGGACAAAAGCATTGGGACGTAACACAGTTCAACTTCTCCCCTCCCTATCGTACAGGAAATAACGTCTCGTCTCATTTTAGTCAACGTAAACATTTTAGCATAGTTTTTATTTTATAAACCACATATCAACAATATTACATGATATATTTCGTTATAGTTATCATCACATGATCAGCATTACGCCTCGTCTCGTTTTTGTCACGTGATAAATGTTCGTTGACGAAAGCAACACTACTGACACCTCAGTGTTTCATGTTACAAACACTAGGACAAGTGAATTCAAATGTCTAGGAAAAGAAAACTAAAACAAATGTCACTTTGAAACACAGAATACAAATGTCACACAGTTGTCAATTGATAGTGCCAACTATACAAAACCAGACATCCTCACAACCCACTTTGAGAACCCCCTGATCTTTTAGCCCAAGTTGTTGGTGTAGAGACTGTTAAAGCAGAGCACCACTGGTCAGTTTTGGCAGGATATTTTAGGTGGTAAACAACTCACTTCCCAGCAACACTAGAGCCTGATATACTCATACTGGCATTACATATACCAGTGGTTCCCAACCTGGGGTCCGGGCCCCCCTTAGGGGGGTGCGAGAGATCACAGGGGGTGCGCACAATTTTGTCTGCACCAAGGTTACCAAAATTATATTTGTAGACATAAAATCCCAATGTCTGAGAAACATAAGTGTGTGTGTGTTTTTGTGTAAGAGTATAAGAACAAAAACTACAACCGCTGATTAGCATTTTGCAAAGAAAAGTTTGTAATTAATCACTTCATTCTTTTTGTGTGTCTATGCGGGTAGGAGTTGGGGGACCTGGCTTGTCTTGGACACAGGCAAGGGGGGCTTCAAGTAAAAAAGGTTGGGAACTGCTGACATATACTGCCACTACAAGCTGGTGGAGCAGTTGGTGGCCAGGAAATTCCCCTGTAATTAGAATGTCATAGGTTCAAATCCCAGGACTGCTAGCTTCGACATTCTTGAGCAAGGTACTGTCCCTACACATTACTGCACTGGTGGCTGCCCGCTGCTGCACTTGGTGACTGGGTTAAAAACAGAAAGAATTTCACACTGTTCACCATGTGCTGTGGTGTGGTGTGTTGTGTGATTATAACGGAACACTTTGTCAATCTCAATGATCACTAATGATGAATGGTCAAATTATCCATCCTTTACTATATAGGGACCCAGGTGTAATTATACACTACTATAGGATATTTTGACAATACAACTGGTACAAAAAGCCAAAAACTCACCTCCATAAGTTTGCCTTGATCAGATTCACAACCCTTAATTGGTTTTGCATTCCGCTTTGAAATTTCATCCAGGGTCTTCTTCAGCTGTGCGTTTTCTTTCCTCACCTTCTCCAGCTCTGTTTCTACTGACTTCTGGCCATGGCTTTTAAAACCTAATTTATTTGCTATTGTTTCTTTAGCTCCTTTTGATGCCATGACTGGAGTGTTGACTGGAAAAAAAACACATCCGGAAATCAGACGTTAAGTTATTGATGAGAGTATACGTTGATGCACACGAAATAAAATGGTCCTTGTGGTAGTTTATGTTTTGTTATGCCAGACAAACCACTGTTATGAAAACAAGGTGCGAAAAACAAGCCATGGGTGCCCACGAGTTAAAGAGACCCACTTAACCAGCCGTTTAAGGTCAGCGTTATTATTGATGGCTTTAAAAGTGTCTCGTTTAAATGTTAAATATTGTTTTAAAGTGTCATTAATCGTACAGCGCGGAAAAGATAAAACAGTAAACCCCGAAAACTAATAAAAACACAGAGCTGTCACTTACTGGTCGAGCGTTCGCTTCCTAGCTCAACCCGCCTCACTGGTTTAAACAGGCCGCTGCATCCTACGTCACTTCATTTCAATTTGCACTGTGTTGGGGAACCTCAGATGCGCACAAATATTGCGCAAAACGCCAGCGGAATTCGCAGATATTGTTCTCAGAAACTGCGCTAAATCTGCGCGCTTGTAGGTGTGTAAAAAGGTCAGTCCTTATTGGCTGAGAATACTGTCAGTTACACTATATTGACAAAAGTATTGGGACGCCTGACCATTACACCAACAAGGACTTTTATGACGTTGAATTCAAATAAATAAACTTTAATACGGAGTTATTACTGTGGATGTGGATAAAACAAAAGAGCAGAAGGACACAACATGATCACTCTTCGCTAAATATCAATAATAATAATAATAATAATACATTTTATATGTGGGCGCCTTTCTGAAACCCAAGGTCACCTTACATAAGGATAGGCAAGACAAAGGACATAGACAATAGACAGTTCCACAGTGGAGATTTGAACTAAATAAGAAGTGTAGCACACAAACACATCAGTTAATGAAGTTAAAAATAAATCTTTGGAGTCTTGATTTTAGTGCTCTCATTTTCTTTTTATAACAGCACACCCGAGACCATGTAACCAGGTTAAATGGTCACCAGTAAGTCTCTACCGCATTCTTTAGAGCTTTCAAGGTCTTACTATAATTGAAACCCCCAAGAAGATATTTAGCTTTTTAGTTATCTTCATTATTGGATCATTCTATTAATCTCAAATGTAATATTAATTACTTAATGGCCTGCAATCTTCTGTTTTGGCCATGGCTACATAGACTTTCCCAGCTTCTCACAAGGCTTGACCAACTCTTTCCTAACAAAAACAAAAACACAGGAGACTGGTACGAACCTAAGGGGATTGTGAGGGTGGACTGACAAATGGGACATGAACTAAAGAACTATATGTACAGAAGCATACACAGACCAAAACAGTGAAAACACAATTACATTTATTACTAAATCAGCTTATAAGTAAGGGTTCTCAACCGGGCGGGGAACACCCACACCCCAGTTCCATGTGGTGGCCGCTAGAAGTTCTCCACTCTTAGCACCCCCGGCTTCCCAGTCAGCGGCGAGGGACGAGGTCCCTGGTGGTATTCAGGCTCCCACGGCAGCTCCCCAGTTCCAGCCCATGCCAGCTCCACATCTTACTGGTGTAAAAGCTGTTTTACTCAAGTTTACCTGTTATCTTGGCTGTGTCCTGCATTGTTTTTAGAATTTAATCTTGAGATGCCTTTTTCTGTGTTGTTTCAGTAACTTTCTCCTAAACTGTCTTCTCGCTCGATTCCTGTGATGTGGTTATTTTCTCATGACACGTCTTCTCTCTCAGTTCTTGTGATTCAGGTACTTTCTCTTGAACTGTCTTGAATGCTGTTGAGATTGTGCCAAATGCTGTGTGTGAAAAATGCATGAGGGTGATGACATAACCTAGTATTGTCATTTGTTTGAGCTTTAATTAGAATTTCTTTCCTTTTTTTCTTACACCCAACCAGAGCTGGAATCTAACATCTGTTCACCATCATGCCTATGGCTAGTTTGTTTGTCTGTTAGTTCTATAAATGGAATACTGAAAATTGTATGCCAGGCAGTTTCTCTTCAATGCTGAAGAGTCTGACCAGGTAGACCTAAATAGCTGAACCTGGTTACAATTTTGGCCTAGCATACAATTTTGGGCCTTTCCTCTCCACACCATGGTGAGTTTCATAAAGGCTTTTTAAATCGTCTGCCATGAAGCTGCAGCAGCACTCTGCCAAGCACTTTTCACTAGTGACCTGTCTCTGTTCTCTATCCACCATGCTGCTGAAACAGTGTTACAGTTAGTACTGAAGCATTGGACTACTACTATTCTGTTCACTCCTTTAACAAGCTACTCCCAGAGCTACTTTGTTCTGACAGTTTACGTTCTTCTGCTTAAGCTTAAAGATGCTGACTTCAGCGTTCCCTTGGTTTTCACATCCTTCTTTTACTGCTGCATATAAAGCTTTTTGAGTACCTCTTGTGAGTGTGTCATTTTTTTGAAAACATCACACATCATGGCATATGAAGAGACCATGTCTGGTGCTACAGGAGTGCTGTTCCCACATAAGGAGGTCCTGGTGCTCTTATACCAACATCAGGAGCAAGCTGATTCACGTGGTAGAAGAGCTGACTGGTACATCCTACCACCAGCTTACCTCCCTCACAAGTGACTCCACCCTAACACACTGACAATGCCGAGTCAGTCCCAGCCCACACTTCTCTGCTTGAGCAGTATAATGACTCTCAGTCTAAACTTGTACTTTTTTGAGGAATTCCACAACATGCCAAATTTCAGTCATGATTCTGGGGTGGACCAAAGACTGGGCAGTGGTGATATGGAACAGAAGACTGAGCTAAGACAGACTGCTCAGGTCACTCCAGGAAGGACAGTCCACAGTATATCCACAGCGTATTTTTCCATTGTGTTATGGGTTCTCATGGCAGAAAGTGGCTGCAAAAAAGCCACTCTTCTGGCTTGCCAGGATGCGGGCCTTGACCTTGATGGCATCATTCAGCTGCCCACTGGGCTTGATCAGCACCTCTGAGCCAAAAAGTGCCATGCTCGTCAGTGCTCCCAGACTCTGCAATGTTTTCCTGGCACTGCGGAAATTACCACTCTGGTCCCCACCTGAGATGAATCTCATGCATCAGAGATTGGTGAATGGGTTAAAGGCTGTTCACACTGTTTGCTCTGGTGTGTTCACGTATGACAGAATGATCACTTTCAAGCTGACCCCTTTGGGAGCTACGATTGTGCCATAGTCTGTGTGTGTACTATCGAAAGCTAGGGCATTGGTGAGACTGCTGCCCAATCCACCTGAACACGGATGCTCCCACTACAGGGGTACTGACAGAATTAGAGTCATTGTCTCTGTTCATATTTCCAGTTATCTTAATTGTGCCTGAATCTTTGTCTACCCATCTAGATTCTGGGTTGGCTGGGAACTTCATCTCCAAATCCTGGGTTTTCTTTCTATCTAGTCCATAGTTTGCTCTAACTCATCTTTTCATAGTTCAGGACAATGGAGAAATACTCAGCCAGTGATTTCAATAGCAAGACAAGGAATCTCCCCTCCGTTACGTTTGTTTTTGTGTAGAAGACAGATGGTGGACTTAGCGTTGATTATGGGGCGCTCAAAGCGATCACTGTGAGGTACCCACATTCACTCCTGTGGGCCTCTGAGTCGCTCCAACAACCTGATGTGCATACGGGCAGACGATCAGTCAAGGACAGTGTTCCACTATGTCAGGGCATTACATACACCACATGATGCCGTAGAGTAGAGTACTTATACATGGTGTACCAGCCTTATTCAGTTTAAATTATTATGTGTAACCGGACTGAATTTTTATGTTGTATTTTGTTTAATTTAGAAAGGGAAAAAAATTGAAAGGGAAAAGAGGCATCGGTGCAGGCTTCCATACTTAATACAGGTTTTTAATGAAACACCATGTAACTAATACAAACAGAAGATAGGACACAGACCAGCTTAATGTGATTGTATGTTCACATATTGAACAACTGAGGGAAACCACTATAAAGGGAAAAGGTGAGGAAATGAGGTGTATGTGAGGGACTAATTACAGGGTGATACGTTCAGGTGAACAGATGAGGGTAGTCCATTGTCCAATTGCGCCCCCTCGTGGTCGCAGTGACAAGTGCACACTTAATGTCTGTCATTATCGTGAGACTTTCAGTCCATGTTTTCTGAACTGAGAGGAGGCAAATATTTAATAGAGCTTGTGATAAATACTGTTAACACAGTATAAATCTAAAATTATACAGTCACAGTCCAGTCCAAGTAAATTTGTTGTCTGCTGACTTACTTATTGTAGTTAAGCAGTGCATTTGATTGATTTATTAATTTATTTAGATTATTAATCAATGTTCTACTCAGTTTTCCATGTGTTTTCTTTCTACAGAGAAGAACTATGTCCTGTAAACACAGAGCATACTGGGAGTTTTACTTTCTTTTTTGTGAATTAATACAGGTGCATTAATTTGTTATGCAAATTTTATTACAGATAGTTTCCTATTGTAATTAGATACACTGCATCTTAGGTTTTGGAAATATTTTCTGTATCAACAACTGTCACTTGTGCAGTCCACTCTTTCTGAACTGAGATGAGATGAACTGTATGCTGTGTACAGGTGAATTAAACAGCCATCATTCCAACAGGATGTCCTCTGACTCTTCATTGGCACAATGTACACAAAGTAGATCACTGTGTGAGCAAGTATTCAAGTTAAATTCTCTGGACGAGATTCCCAGGGTGGCGTAGTTGTCTGGGAAATTGACTAATATTTATCTTTTTTTTTTAAAACAGTCCCAATTATCTTAATTGCTCATAACAATGTAACGTTGCGAGACAGGCAAGTGCCCCATGTACAAAGCCATTGGGATTTGAGGTCTGCTATATATGTGCTTACACACTGGTTACAAATTTAAATTTCTTCCTCTTTCTGGTCCCTCAAAAGACAACTGAACCTTCCTCAGTGAAGACACGTCCTGTCATCCTAACATCTTTTCATCCTCTACTCTCTATCCTATCATACACAAAAATGAATGACAGAAAAGAAAAGCTCAGAATATCCAACCAACTCTCAGGCCTTATTAAAGATACTTTATTTCCTATTTTGCCTTCCATAAACATATACACTGTAAATAGTGTAGGCTACAAGACTTACAAAAATGTAAACATGCAAATATAAATGCCAAATGCAGAATACAGTTGCATTATCATCTACTGTGCAACAGCTCATCTATCATGTTTTGAGGTAAATGAAGAATAAGTAAGTGTACCTCTCTAGCCACCTATGAATACTATTGAAAAAAGTAATTAACATGTAAAAAAACATTATTAAAAAGTTATTACACTGTTCACACTGCATCACATTTAATGGAATTAATATTTAATTGAATTATATATATATATATTTATATGTTAGGGCTGTAACGGTAAATGTATTCGTACCGAACCGTCACGGTACATATGTCACGGTTCGGTACATGTCTTTCGGAGAATATGCGGTACGACGGAGAAGACGTGATTGAAGTAATACATAATCACAGAGGGACCAAAAAGCGCAAGTAAATCATAAAAGTGGGTCGTGATGTGGTGCAATAGTGCCACCTACTGCTGTAACACTTCTGCTGCCTTACACATACATGAAAATATAAGCAAGAGTGTGTGTTTACTGGTTAATACACTGCTGTTTATTTAAAACAAACAAAAACAAACCAAGTCTCATTCTTTAGAACTTTTTGTTGCTTAACTTTGCTGTATCGTGATCCGTACCGAACCGTGACGTCTGTGCACCTTTACACCCCTAATATATATATATATGTGTGTGTGTGTGTGTGTGTGCATACCTCACCTCCACCAAACAAGTAATTGTTTGGCAAAATTGTAGCTGTTATTAGACACATTTTTTTCAGTGACTTCATGTAGGGTAAGAAAATCAAGTCAAATACTCTTTTTCACCAACTATCACTTTAAAAGATATAATAAAAATCCCACAAACTATGAACTAAGCCAGATACTCACACACAAGCTATATAATTATTCTGGCTATTTCTGAGCTATCTGCTTGAGATACATAACAATTCTATGGCAGCTACAGAAAGGGCTAGTAAAATATTACTTAATACAACTTAATGATAACAACCACTGACAGTTATTTTAAAGTACACAGTGCTGAGATGTAATAATTTACAAAAAAATCACAGTATATGAAGTCTATGACCATGAGGAGATATTGTGTTGTACAAAATCGGCTGATAATTCCTTTAAATTCTTGCATATTACTTTATCAAAAAGGGCTACATGTTATACTCCTCCAACAAATGTGAATGGCAAACTATATATATGTAATTGCATTTTTACATGTTGTTTGATATTTGTATTTCTTGCTTAGGAAAGGGTCAAATTCGTCTTCATGAAATGGTTCTTCATAGTTGCTAGAATTTATGATTGTCAAGTCACTTGAAAGGATGGTACTCTTGATCCTGCAGTGCATCAATCATTCTTCGCAACGACTTTCACTGCAATATTCTGCAAGGGTAGGTCACATATCTTTGCACTTTGTAAATGAAGCTGTTAGTTTTGATTTTGGTTTTCGATTAGTTCTCCACAAAATGGAGGCCATTTTGCATTTCAGGTTGATTTGGGCCTAACACAGGTCCAATTTTAGAGAACAGCCAAGGATCACTCCACACTGTAGCACTGCCGTTTCTGCTCCATTCCTGACGTTGTTTTAGGTGCGATGCTGCTTCATGTTGAGTCTCTCATTAATCAGAGTGTGACAGTGAGGCAAGAGGCAACAGTGTATTGATTAACCATTTGCTATGACTGTGGTTGCAGGAACAACAAGGTGGAAAGAGTGAGCCAAGGTCTTCTGGTCAGTGGTCTGCTGTAAAGCTGGATTCCATAACTCAGCTCATCTCAGGATTTCACATTAACTGCAAAAGTGACAAAAATGAAAAATATTTTATTTAAACGTTTTCTGTTCTACCATAGCCAAGCTAGTAAATGCAATAGAACTATGGTAATATAACTACATTGTTACCAGTAGTAGAAATGACTATTGGTACTATTATATATGCTTACTTAACTAAAGCTGGCTGTAAAAAAACATTTTTTTACTTCCCCTTATCAAAAGAATAACACAAATCTAGCTTTTATTGACGTACAACATTAAAAAGAATCAGATGAATAACAGATTTATTTCACATCATGTGCAACAGCTGTTGAGAGCTTCAGTTATTCTGTTAGTACAGTCTAACTGAAGAATATCAGCATTTATATTTTATATTATGAAGTCCAATGGAGTGATTAGGAACACCTAAGTGGTCAGCCATAACTTTCTGTTGTGCTGGGGTATAAATATGTTAAATGAATAAATAAGTTTAACATAACTAGTGATGTTAAGAATCTGCATGGAAAAGAACTTTTGTCGTATGTTATCATACATCAATTCTGTATGGAGCAATGGTCTTAGTATTTTTAATATTTTGTGTTCTCTTGTATCATTAAACATTGTAGTGAACATTTAGAATATCTGAGAAAAAATATCTGTTCTTCAAAAAAATGCAGGATTTAGGTTAATGTTTCTCAAAGAAAGAACAAAATGGTAAACAATAAAGAATGTTTTTTACAGCCTACTTTTCTCTTGTGTACCCAGTTGCTGTCATGGCCATGCCACACCCCTAGCCGTCTGGAACACGTGAGTACTGAGCCGGCGATCCTCACTCCCCAATCCCCCAACGCCCCCGCGCCCCCTCGACTGCGCCGTCATCAGCTCTTTCATCTCTCTCTGTCATAGTCAGTTTCACCTGTCACTAGTTTATTCCGTCCCCTGTTTAAAGCAAGCCTCACCCGAAATGCTCTCTTTCTCTCTCTCGCGCGTGTGCAAAAAGTCATTTTCACTTATTGAAGCACTGAAAACACTGGAGCTTGGGTGGTGTTGTCATATGATATGATACAGAGTGATTGTTAAATATGACAAGAAACACCACTGAACTCCCAAGCTGAACTTGCTAGGTCTGAGCAGTTATAATTCAAGAATGAATCAGTTGCTCCTTCGTGGAGATTAAGCAGAGGCGAAGAAAAGAAAGACTAGGGCTGGGAATTTCAAGCAAAAATTATTATTCAGTATTCACTGGGAACTATTCTAAAAACTGTTTTTTTAAGATTCACACTTTTCAGAGATTGCACTGCATGTAGGTTTCATTTCATTTTTAAGAAGTCTTTGGCTGTGCAAATAACTTTTAGGTGCATTACTGTCAACTTTTGGTAACAGTGAAACATGTGGTAACTGGTGGTAGTAATGCCAGGTGAATGCAAGGGTAAGCATATATAAAACAATTTTTTTAAAATTTAGCGACGATTCAAGAACTGCTGTAACCCATTGCTAAGAAAAACCCATTAATGTATGACTAAAATCTTAACAGGATACAAACCAGCCCCCAAGTCACATGTAGACCCCATTTACACTTGGTCACTTCATGGGGTTCATATCTGGATTGTATGCTGATAAGATGAGAGACAGAGAACGAGGTAAAACACAGAAGCACCAAGTTAAAAGTGACTTACTTGACAGATTTACGACACACACCACTATGATGATAACCCCACCGATGACTGAGACAGTGGAGAGTAGTTTGGCCACCCTGCCCAGCCGTCTGGCTCCATCAATGTTACCTTGTTCCAGACTGTTCCTGGACTAGACACAAAGATGCAAAGAAGACCTTTCATCATTTATCCATGATGCAAAAATATGTCAGTTATGGTCAGTTATGGTTTAGTGACGGTAATTTTCCAGTTATTTTAGTTTATGTGAATTATATAGGCAATAAGCTTACTATTAAAACCCAATTTACCACTGTATGCCAGCCTGTGATGAAAGACTTTTGGCCATGTTACAGGAGGGGGGGCTAACCCCCAACCCGGAGCTACCTCTGGGAAAGGACCAGACTGGCAGGCAGACGACCATGCTGTGGTTTCTTTATTTAAGCCAAACAGAACAGAACAGAACTGAAACCTGGCATAGGAGCCGATACGTTTACAAAACCAAAGGAAAATGAGGCGATGGACACATGACAAAGGGCTAAACAAACTGAACTTAAATACAGACAGAAATCAGAGAACACAATACAAGGCAGGTGGAAACGAGACACGTGACGTTAAACAGACAAGAAGGTCAAAATAAAAGCCCCAAAACATAACCAAAAGCCAGAACCAAAAAACAGAAAAGCGAACCGTGACAGGCTATGTGTTCCTTACAGTGCATATTAATAACTATACTCATTAAATCATCTATCTATTAAAGTAAGTTCTACTACAGTAAGTAAACAAGATTTTCTGCAATATTCCATCAAAGTAAACCTGCTCACCATCCTCCTCTACTTACCATGATGGAGTAGACAAATCCTACAATGTTGATGGGCCAGACAGGGCAGAAGCACGCAATTATGGCCAGAACGAGGTAGTCTTTAGGTTTGGACTGGTCTAGCGGTGGATTAGTGGCCAAGCTGGAGTGGCGGGACAGAGATGGCCTCGGAGTGAAGGCTGTGTAGGCGATGGAATTGGACCTACTGCCTTTATGTGTGCGGCCCAGGTGAGGGTGGTGTGCATGTGGAACAGAGTAATGCCGCTGAGGTACAGATGCCAAAGTGGGTGGCAGTGGTTTAGCTTCTGATGGGGATGTGTAGACCTTATGTCCTGCTAAGAGAGATGCATATTTTTCACCTGCAAATTCTCCTCAAAAATGAATTTATTCAATTGTATGTTCACATTTTATATTCACATAATATTAAACGTAAAAAGTCCTGCTGTGCACACTCTTATTTTTGACATTGGGCATATATGTGCTCGAGTTTAATAGCCAGTGATCTACAGACATCAATGGCTAAGGACAATGGCCAAGAGTCTGCCACAAGTGCTTAAAATACTTTCAGTATTCTTGCCTGGACAATCAAACTTCCATTTGTCTGTGTGCTTGGTATTATCCATCATGGTATGCACTTCTTTTCTAATTCAGTGATACAGCTCATATAGGCACTGCAAGATACTGTGTAGTATCACAAACAAATAAATATATATCTCACATCTCGCTCTTCGCCTGAACTGACCTTGTCAGTTGCTTGGCCTCAGTGTCCTAAATAATGAAAACATGTGGCTCAGCAGCGTGTTAGCTCCATCATGTGAAGACTCTGTAGCTGCTCACAACAGAACGTCACTTACAATGAACTGCAGATTATTTAAAGGATGCCACAGTTGCTTGGCATTGACATTAAATGCTCTTACATCCAGGTTTCAGGGACCTAAATTGCTTTTGCTGGTGCTGGAGAAGTAATCCATTCTTGGACCTTTATCCATAATATCTATTTGGATACCCTCACTCTACCTGTTCCTTGTGTGTCTTCTGTTTAGTATGCTTTGTGTTTTAGGCCCTTGTGCCTCCTTGTGTTGTATTTCTGTTGTTTGCGTTTGTTAATAAAACCCATTATAAGGGAACTTGGGTTTGTACCTCGCCACACCACCCCGAGCACCCCCAACGTGACAACAAGCAGCTGTTTGGAAATGCAGCATTTTTGGCTTAATTAGGGGTAAACATAGCAAATTTACTTAATTTGTAGTAAAGCGAAAAAAAAAAATTACTCTGCTAAATTGCTCCTTTATTAAGAATCTTCTTAATCAGCATTGCAATTCCTGGTTAATTTCAATTTTTATGTAGGTTGTAGCCAGCTGTTATGAAGACTCTGAAGATGAAAAAATATTACTTCAGTCCTTGAAGACAAGGTTAATGTGACTAAAACTGGCACGTTCCCACAGGCCTGGATTTTGACAAATGAGATTTAGCTCCTACCATTCTCAATCTTCTCTCTGGCCATCATGCTGCCTAACCCGTGCTGGTGGGCTTCATTTTGCTGGGGCAGAGAGAGCGGTCGCAGGCAGGGATATGAGTCTGCTTTGGCCTTCCGAAGCTGAGAAGTAATAGGGCCTTCAGACTTGGCTTCTAAAATCCCACTCTGAGGGTCAAGCAGAGCATCTGACAGAGTTTGATGGTCTTCCATTGCTTCAGAAACAGTAGTGACTGCAATAGAAATCCTGTTTAAACAGAGATCTGTTGGGTCTGCAAGAACAAAATAGATACAAATGCAAAATGAGCCAGCTAATGGAACTTTTAAATCAAACAGAAATATGCAATCAGATGCATTGGCACACTCTTGAGCTGTAAATATATCAGCTTCTCTAGATGACTGCAAATTTCAACCTTGAGAGATTAAGCCAAGCCTCCAAATGCCTCCACACATTTTTCCATCAAATTTCTGCCTTTTAAATGAGTTACAATCTATTTTTTTTTGGAAACTGCCATGGAAGCATAAATTCTTAAAAATGTGCATTTAAGCTCTAATGACACAAATTCTCTGCTTGAGAAGGACCAGACTCAGAGACCATGGTATCATCTGATGTAACTGACTGAAGAAGACAGTCGTTATAATATACTAGAAGGACAGCAATTTCACTTGAGTCTATTTCATGAGCACAATATTACACTAATGTTATACCTGCTATTGCAAATGAATGTTAGGTTACAAATATGCTTTGTCTATAGGTTTACCTCACATAAGAAAACATGAGTATAGGCAGCACAAAAAGACGTTTTTCTGCCTGTGACACTTTAATAGGCATTTGATTGGTTATTCAATTATCTTAATTATCTTAATGTCTATTACTAAAATAAACTTTTGGAACATTTTCCACTTGAGGTGAAACTGAAGGTTTGCTTAAGTTCCATGTATGTTACTCATATTTACATATTTAAATAACAATTGTATCATTATTGTTTTTAAAGCAGTTAAAACACCATCATTGTATGGTAACAGTGTTGGCTATTAATTGTCAGAAATGTCGACAATTCTGACAGCACATGTTCTTTATTAGCAAGTAATAGCAAATGCTGGCACCATACAATAAGGGTGTCACAGCAAATATTGACACATAGTGACATCAAAGTGAATTTAAAATCAGCAAGTGCCTTTTAACCTTGTACTCGTGTTTCATGACACAGAGCAGAGAACACATATATGGAGGGAAAGAATGAGAACAGAGAGATATATGTATATGCAGAGAGATATAATACACTACTGCACGCTGCATTATAGTCTTCTTAAAAATGAAGTAAAACAGAAACGACATTTAACAGGCAAGCAGATTGCACCCCCACTCAGGTTGGACACAGCGCAGGTACCAGGTTTAACAGCCATCTGTCTTTGCTTTGCATTTCTAAAACGAGACAAAGAAAACACCTCCATCCGTACCCACATCCCCACAGTCTATTCTGGTTAATAAACATAGTGGTTCTACACTTACCCTTAAATCATCCGATCCCAGTACGCGTGCAGACGTGCAGGTTTACTCACTCGCAGAATGCATTTGCATGCTTTAAATTACACTACCAATGCATTTAAACAACGTCCTATTTTGCAAAAGAAATCAGAGGAACGGATTGTATATGCACCCTTTAAAATACACGGCCAAACCTATTTTCATAATTTTCTCCAGTAGGAAAGAAGACAAAGCGCAATAAACACGAGCCCGACTGGATCATCATCATTGTAGCGCCGAACAGAAAAACAACGAGGATCACGCAGCGTTTGAACACAGAAAATGCACTACAGAGAGAGGGAGAGAGAGAGAGAGAGAGAGAGAGAGAGAGAGAGAGAGAGAGAGAGAGGAGGGAGTGATATGGAGATGGAGAGAGAGGAAGATATAGATATATATAGAGAAAGATAAATGGAGAGTGACAGAGAGGGGGAGAAAGGGAGAAAGAGAATATATATACACAGCGTTTGAACACAGAAAATGCACTACACAGAGAGAGTGAGAGACAGAGAGAGAGAGACCGAGAGAGAGAGCGATTAGCTGCTCAGCGGTTTCTGCACGTACGAGCTTAATAAAACACCCGCGCTCAGAGATCACATGGTGAAAACGAGAAAAACAGAAAACAATGCGAACAGAAACTTAAGAACAGCAACAAATGCAGGCTATATATTCTAAATATATATTCTAATTTTATAAAATGTTATACGTATAATATTATTATAATTTATATTATAATAGTTTAATCAATAGCCCATAAGTCGCAACAATTTGCGCTTTGGCTTGTTAGGCTAGCAGTACACGAAATCTGAAATAAAGCCCTGGGAAAAAATATATGGACTAAAGTATTGGGACGTTTGGCCATTACAGGTGGAAGCTTGTCATGCTGACGTAGCCTATTTGGATTAACCCCTGTGTCCCAATACTTTCGTAAATATAGTGTATTCTGAACACGTCTCTCTAATCAATTTAAATTATGTGCACCAGAAGCAATTCGCCCGCCCTACCTGTGACCACTAGGATAAAATATGAAATCTTTTGGAAATGTAAGTACTTTTTATTAAATGTATCTTTTCTGTGTTTATCTGCCTGTGAATAATTATGCGCAAAAGCACCAACTTGCGCTATAGAAGAAACAGGCTTCGCAACAATTACACTAGGCTAACTGGGCATACAACGCAAATGCGCGAATATTAGGGTATTTACGGCAAACCTGGGAGCAGGTAGTTTTACAGCTGATCTGGAATTACTGCTTACCCACAGAAGATTCACTCGCTTTAGCCACTTTTCTGAACTATATTACCAGAATATTGCCAGCCATTTTTTCGAACTAATATTTTACGTTTGCAGCTGCTGGCAGAAACCCATCTTATTTGGGTTTCATCTGTATCTGCACTAAATAGGCAAAGATTTGGGACACCTGTTTTTTATGGTTTGGGCAAGTGATGCTTCCAGTGATGGGCTTTTCTTAATGCTCCAGCAAGACATTTGGGACAACGGCATGCTTCCAAATATGTGGACACAGTTTGGGGAGGAAGCAAGCTCCATAAAAACATGGGTTCAGTGTGGATGAGTTAGATGAGTTCAATGTGGAAGAACTTGACTGGCCCGCACTGACCTCAACCCATCCAACACCTCTGGGATAAACTGGAACAGAAACTGCAAGCCAGTACTTCTAATCTTTACTGGGTTAAATAACTATAATTATGTGCATGTGCATTTTTTTTGTTATGTTGTGCACCATGTGCAATATTATGCAATGTTCTTATCGGGTCTTAAAACAATATCATTATGTGCAGTATCTCATTTGCCATGTGCAGTGTGACATTTTCTCAATGGGTACTGAATCACTACATTACATGCAATATCTTAGGTGCAATATTAATATTTATGTCAATATTACTTAATAAACATAAGCAGTTTCCTCTGGGATCAATAAAGTGTATAAAAAATTCTGATTATGTCACGTCGGAGTCCTGATGGTGGTGACTGGGAACAGAATGTCGAAGGTAGGCTTCCATTATTTACCAGTGATCTT